>LGRX02035800.1:0-17116 GCA_001247695.2 Cymbomonas tetramitiformis
CGACCTCACTACGCATCGACCCTCGAGGTCCAAGCCCGCCAGCTGGCTTCTGCAGCCCGGCGCAACCCTCGACCTCACTACGCATCGACCCTCGAGGTCCAAGTCCGCCAGCTGGCGTCTGCATCCCAGCGCAACCCTTGACCTCACTACGCATCGCACTGGTGTCCAAGTCCGCCAGCTGGCTTCTGCAGCCCGGCGCGACCTCGACTCACTGGCTACGCATCGACCTCGCGGTCCGCCCGCCAGCTGGCGTCTGCAGCCTGGCGCGACCTCGACTCTCACTACGATCACCCCCGAGGTCCAAGTCCGCCAGCTACTTCTGCAGCCCGGCGCAACCTCGACTCACTACGCATCGACCCTCGAGGTCTAAGCCTGCCAGCTGGCGCCTGCAGCCCGGTGCAACCGACCTCACTACGCATCGACCCTCGAGGTCCAAGCCCGCCAGCTGGCTTCTGCAGCCTGGCGCAACCCTCGACCTCACTATGCATCGACCCTCGAGGTCCACATCCGCCAGCTGGCGTCTTCGGCCCGGCGCAACCCTCGACCTCACTACGCATCGACCCTCGAGGTCCAAGTCCGCCAGCTGGCTTCTGCGGCCCGGCGCAACCCTCGACCTCGCTTTTTGAGTTCTTAGACTTCGATGGTTGCCAAACACTTCAAACTACCAGGTGTTGCGTACATATTTTGCACCGCGACATCGCCAGAAACTGAGATGGTATCGTCCATTGGACAAGGCTGGCCGGAAAGGTATTCCTACAACTCTACTAGGCTACGTCGCATGGAACTTGAGATGCCACCATTCATTGAAGAAGGGAAGGACTGACCTATTGTATTCGGTTGCAAGTGTGCCGTACGGTCCCACGGGGTTGTCTCGCGCGCCCCCGTCTAGTGGTTCAGATGGGTGCCACCAACACGAAAGGCTTATTAGAAGCGCATCGAACGTTGCAGAGAGGATGTTGGACATGAGTGCGTCATCATATGTGAGTAAGTTTGAGGTTGGCAGCATTCACGATTGGAATTGGAACACAGGTTTGGGCTATGCGAAGTGAAGCGCAGAGGCGCCCGTATTCATAGAGCGCCGGTTTCCTTCACCTAAAGTGCCGGTGAAGCCTTCTTCAGCCCGAATGGGTGCGTACTCAGATCGGCAAAAAGTGGCAACACCTGATACACCCAAACCCCCCAGGTGGCAACACCAAAAACTGTACAATGAACGGCTTGATGTCCGCCGACAAAAGTCAACGGATGTGAGAAGCACTCAACAGCACAGCAGGGCCATGACAAGATACCACCTACATCGACACATCTCAGCATGAATTATATTCTGTGTCGATCATTGCCTAATATGCGATATCGTGTGTTACTCTCCGGGTAATGGAGTAACCGAACCCTGCTGCCATGCCGCCCGGTCGCTCATGGTCAATTGATGGGACCTGTTGATCGATGAATGCAAACTAATGGGCAGACACTGGAATAATCTTGAAAGCGACGACCAAAAGCTGGCACCAAGGCCCTCCCCGCAAGGAAGATCGGAGAACACAGATTGTAGCCGTCATCCCACCCGGCCTCTCCTTGCAATAAAAGCAGACTAGTCTACTCCATTCTGCAAGTGTCAGTACCCGCCAGAAAGATACCACGGGGACGACCACGTCCAATCACCCATTTCTAAACGGCGGCCATCCGCGTTAACAACGAGGTGCCAGAGCCTCACATCCAGGTTACCATACACAAGTCCCCCAGCAAGTGAACAACCATGAGGCACTGGGGAGAGAGAGAGGGAGAGAGAAGAGAGAGTAAGAAGCAGACTGATCACTGCTACCATTGAAGAGGAGCAAGCTTCAGGCTGGTCCGCGCTGCTCCGCGACTCTCACGAATCAGGCACGCGCTTTTCAAGGGAATCGCTCAACGCTGCACAAACCAAAGTTCAAGATGCACTCACCTGAATATCCTGCACGAAGTCGACAACAAGAGAAGTAGGAGTCCCAGCCGGGTGCGAGTGCCAGATCTCGCTCCAAGTCGCTACGCGAGACTTTGGTCTCCTATTTCAAACAAATTCAGGTATGCGCCATTACTAGAGAACACCGCGTAATAAACGAAACGGGAAAAAGCGGAAAGTGACGCGCCCAAGAACAAGTATTCCAAAGGGTCCAAAATTGGGGAGTGCCTGGAGACAGATGATATCGGCGTTCAATGAATTGAGCAGAGCAACCAGCGATCCATAGCTGACTTTCTTTCGAATCCCGTGTGAATCCTCACTATATTGGTTGGCATGGTGAGGAGAGCAGAGTGTGCGAAGACCGCGAAGGCCAATATTCCAAGTCACTATGCGCATTACAACAGATGCAGTCCTGCAACACTCTTCCGAAGGTTGAATTTCGACCTCGCGTCCGTGTAAAAGGATAAAGTTAATGAGAATGGTCAGGCGATCGCTTATTTCTTAACGCGATCATGCGAAAGATCAAACTGTGCATTGAACATCGAAAACGAAAGCAATACGCATGAAAACATTTTGATTTTCCATCCATTGAACATTCCCTGGCTCCAAGGCTGAAGGGGTACTCTCGCAAGCCAGAGGTTACGAGCTTCGGCCGCTGCGCGGCCGATCGCGCGATTCTCGACAGAAAGCAATGGAAAGCAGCTCTAACCTCCGGTGTAATACAGAAAAATAAAAAATAAATCCTTAAAAAAGTGAAAAAATCGCGTCCGGAGGCTCGTGGTCTCAGCCAGCGTACTCCAAGGGGTATAAACTAAGGGGATGCCACGCCCAGTGTTTGCCGCGGCGACTACAAGACGCACTTAGGGAGAGCCGTGCGATGTAGGGTTGAGTTACTCGAAAACTCTGAGAGTTCAGTTTTGCCGCATCGTCTAGAATCCCAACTTCATCGCTTCTGAGCGTTCCGACAAAGCTTTGACCGAATATTTCTTTACATTTTAACGATAAAAACGGAGGGTCTGCTTGTTGTATGCATATATTTCTTGGTGCACATGATATTTTTTCACACAGCATTCAACGGGATGTTATCTTACACCCTCGAATGCTATCGTGTTTTTTTCCGAGGGGCATGCGTGCACAATGCTGCTCGCATGCTCCTTGGAAACACGAGTGAGAACCGAGTTTTGAGGGACGCATGAGGGATTTGGGCGCATATTAAAAGGATGAACGCCATCATTTCGGTGAACTTTCTTCGAGTAACTATTTTTCATACGCAAGTGCTTCCCTCGAGCCCGTGACCTCAAGGGAAGTGCATGACCGATTTGTATTTCGGGCGGAACGAATAGCGAAATACCCAAAGGGCGGATGCCAGCAACAAATGCAAAGTGCATGTCCAAAAGTTCGCCTCTATGGGAGATTCCCGTTGCATCGCTAAATATAATGTATGAATGCTGGTATGCTGGTCGAGGCGTGTTGCATGCTGAGACGGGCCCGTTGCATGCTCAGCCGGTCGAGTTGCATGCTGGGCGAGGCGTGTTGCATGCTCAGCCGGGCGGATTGCATGCTCAGCAAGGCGTGTTGCATGCTCAGCCGGCCGTGTTGCATGCTGTGTTGCATGCTTAGCTGAGCTGGTTGCATGCTCAGCCGGGCGTGTTGCATGCTCAGCCGGCCGTGTTGCATGCCGTGTTGCATGCTCTGCCGAGCTGGTTGCATGCTCAGCCGCTCCCGCTGCATGTTGTGGCTGGCCTATACCAGACCCGTACACCACAGGGGTGTCCATGCTTGCCCGGCGTCTTCCTGCCAGACGCCGTTCCTCGGCCACCTCGCCCTCCGCTGTAGTAGCCTCTAGCTGAGCCATCTGATCGCGTAAGCTCCCCGCCTCGGTCTCTGCTAGGAACCGAGTGGTCTCAGCGCGTACCACCCGCTGCAACATTTCCTGGTCCGTCAACTCCTTCCTCCGATGCTTCTCCAACTTGAGACGCCGTTCTCGTCGTCTGCGACTATGCTGAGTACCCGCTGCAGACTCATAGCCGGAGCCGGATGTAGTGCTCCCAGGTTGAGACGCGTGAGCTTGAGAGAGGTCCTCTTTCACCACGTCTTGAGGCTCCGCGTGTATTGGCAAGGTTCTCCCAAGAGTCTCCGGACCCGAAGCACGACGACGATGATGCGGCTGGTGGTTTACCACACCCTCGTCAGGAGAAGTATCGATGTGGGGAGTCGGTTCCATCGGCGGTGTCGGATACAGTCGTTGGGGGACCACTCTCATATCAGTCGCCACCGCCCGCTCCGCAGCCGCCATGCGCTCTCGCGCTGCCCACCATTCCCTAGCTCGTGCCTCCGACGCAGGGTCAGCTCCATATATCGGAGGTGGAGGCGGTGGAAAATAAGCGGGTAGTGTCCATGGATCCCCGTAGGTGGTCGACATCGGCGCGGGCGTGTATGGGGCATGTGTCAACACGCCTGGGGCATGGTGGAGAGGCATTCCGAAAGGCTGAGACGGCCTACTGGAGGCATATGGCATGTCTGGAGCATAGTGGGGCATGCCGGTTGCATGCGGTTGCATACCCGTTGCATGCGGTTGCATGCTGGTTGCATGCGGCTGCACGCCCGTTGCATGTTGTTGTATGCCGCTCTACCTCTTGTTGATGAAACATAAAAGGGAAAGTTTGAGAGGGGGCGTGCACAAAATGGCTCTGAGGCATGCTGGGTCGCATGCCACCTGGCATATGTTGCATGCCAGGTTGCATGCCAGGTTGCATGCCCGGTTGCATGCTGGCGGGCGCGCTGAAGGGCACGCCGAAGGGGAACTGAGCCACGTCCGGGACATGTTGGTACATGTCAACAACTTGCCCAGCATTGACCCCTGCGATGGAAGCGGTTGGTGGAGAGGGGTCTGAGGGGGTCAGTGGCATGGTGAAGGAAAGGCCCGAAGGTCCAGGCGCGGTGGAAGCGGTTGGTGTAAGGTCTGAGGGGGTCAAAGGGAAGGTGGTGGCGGAAGGATCCATAGCGGTGGTGGATGGGGGCGAAGGTCCAGACGAAAGCATCAAAAGTCAACTGTCGGTCAACCGTATGACAGTTATGACAATATGACGACTATGACAGTGTCAAATATGGCCGTATGGCGTTTTCAGAAATTAATTCCAAGAATACCAGTCCAGTAGAGCCAAAATACTGCCAAAAGCTGTAGAGAACTTAGCCAGAAGGTATAAGGAACTTCCCTAGAAGGTGGGAGGTACTTCCACCATACTTAAGGCTGATAGGCTATTTTTAGCAGCTGGTGAGAATACAAGATCTGGCCCCAAACTTGCTCAGATTGTTAACAAACTAAAAAGATACTTTTTATTTGTACTTTTTGACAATAGCCTCCGGCGGCTTTGCTTAGTTATGTTGCTGAGAAGAGCTCACTTTCCCCCCCCCATACTTAAGCCTCTGCCGGCATCCAAGATCACCAATCTGAGCATCCGCAACATCTGAACAACATCCAGCAAAAAGCGAGAACGCGGGTCCACTAAAGACGTCTACGCGCATATCTTGCCAGCTTTACAGCCGTCGGAGTGGACCAGCCTCGAACATTCTTAAGATCAAGTCATAAATCTCGCCCAGAGTCTCAAGAAAAAGCAATCCGACGCAGATCTCAACCAAATCCCACACAAAGAAGATCCCGTAGCGAAACTTTTCCGTGTTTTAAGTGCACGTAACGCGCGCAATTTGAGCCGTCAAACGCAAGCAGAGCTAGCTCAAAACGCAAACACAAAAGTCGCCATCCACAAAATCCCATACGCAGATCCCAAAGGTCCGTAGAACGTATTCAACATCTGAATACCAATTTGTACCAGGCACACTCCTGATAACTTAAACATATTTCTTTTCTTTATTTTCTTCTTTATTTTCTTTCTTTCTTTCTTTTTATATTTTCTGCTGTTTTTGGTGTGTAATATTAACTTTACAGTCTTATATTCCACTGTTTTATTTCATGACAAACACTGGCTGCCTAGCCTAGTATTACAATCACTTTTCCGATATATGTATGGTCTCGAACCTACTACATCATATCCTTATGTATAGTCTTGGCGCCATGCCTAATCCTAACATGTAAAACTTGCTTATTCCTTAACTCATTCGATCAACACTAACTGAGGTCCACTTTTCCAAGCTTCCCTTTCAACATGTTGCTCTCTAACAATCACTAGCAGGATTCCTGTATTGACATCTGCCATCGACCAATCATGTGCACATATATGCCTGATTCTGGTACTCCTCCACCAATCATCAGGCAGATCACGATATTGCCATTGCAGATCTTTTTCTGGAATCCACCAGATCCTCAATATAATTATTGTCATTGCAGATCTTCTCCTGAAATCTGCCTTGTCATCAATTATTTCTTCATACAGCTGTGACCGGCATGCAACAAGTGTGCCCGGAGGCACAGCGTGAGCCGATATGCCTATACGTCTGTATGTGTGTCATCGGGAGTAATCTGGGATTGGCACGATGACAATGAAATTGGGCTTGAAATCACGATGAGAATGAGTACCAGATGTCCGGGGTATGACAGTATGACACTATGACAGTATGACAGTATGACACTATAGTAGTATGACAGTACTGTGGGGGGTGTCATCGTGGCACTCAGTCAGACCCTCGAAGAATGGTCAGATTCGCATCAGGGTCGAAAAGACAATGAAACCGAATATCGGATGTCAGGGCTATGACAGTATGACACTATGACACTATGACACTATGACAGTATGACATTACAGTAGTATGACGGTAGACGGACGCCAGTGGCATCGCCCTTGGGGGAGTACTGATGCAAGACAACGGAGATGGTCTCGGTCTGCGCGTGATAGCATACGAGAACCGCCAGTTCTCAACTGCTGAGCAGAACTACCACACTGGCGAGCGAGAACTAGGCGCCCTGCACCACTGTACCACCGTCACCTGGCGACACTACCTCATCTTCACCAACTTCCGCATCCAGGGCGATCACCGCCCCCTTGAATGGCTGATGGAACCTGGGAGAGAGCTCAGCCGCAGGCAGGCACGCTGGTACATGGATCTGGTGGAGGTGGGAGTCCCGCGCATGGAGTACATCAAGGGGGCACTACTGCTGGTACCGGACGCCTTGTCCAGAAGACCTGACTTCAAGGACAAGGACGTTCGAGAAGGGTTGAAAGAAGCAGGAGTGATCGACCCCACCTCAGACCTGCCGAAGGACCCCCTGGCATCGCTGGAGTCTGAATGCTTCACCAGTTCACCACCCGCGGCTCATCCCCAATGGGCCCAGACGGTTGATTCTTGGCTTTCAGCAGTGGAAACCCTCTCTGTGGCGGAGCAAGCCATGGACCTGGGGGAGACCATCGCTCTCGTTAATCCGAAGCTCTATGAAGGGGCGAAGGGAGATGGCCTCGACTTCGACATGCCTGACTGGCCTGAAGCCAAAAGCGCGAAGCCGGCAGAAACTCCACGCGAACCCCCTGACCGAGCTCCACCTCGGATAAGGATAACGAGGAGCATGTCACGGGCTGGGAAAGCTTCTACGACCCCAGCACCTCCACAGTCAGTGTCACCGAAGACGCGAGCGCCTACATCACGAGCTAATACACCGGCGGCGCCTACTGACAAGCCGCCAGTGAGCTCACCACACCCACAGAAGACGCTCCAGCAGTCAGTTTCACCCTCGATCCTTCCCCCACAGAAGCGACAGGCTCGTCCCCTAGAGGACTCGCAGAATTGGCGTGTTCGAGCAGAGTACTCCTCGAAGTACGCCGAGAAGTTTGGACCCTTCGACGTGGACGCCTGTTGTGACCTTGGCGGCCGCAACAGACAGGCGGATCGATTTTGGACAAACTGCCTTTCTGAGAAATGGAGGGGTCTTCGGGTTTGGTGCAATCCTCCATATAACTCCAAACACATCACTGTGGAGGCAATTCTGAACAAGTACATCGCAGAATGGAAGGCGGACCCGGAGAACACTTCTGCGGTCTTTGTCCTGCCAGATCACCAGTCCAAACTCCCCGCGTGGCGCAAGCTATTCAGGAAGGCCAATATGCAGATCGTGGAGGTCGTCCCTACTCACGACGACAAGGGCGAGCCTAATCAGTTCTTCGAGAACCCAGATGGGAAAGCTTTCGACCTCCGCTGGCCTGTATTGATAGTGCACGCCCCTCCTGCCAAACCTCAGCCAGCACGCGTGAGACATCCGCGGACGACTCCCGCTGTGATAAGGACGGGTGAAGCGGCAGACTTCAGAGACACGATCTCCCAGCAGTCAGACTCGAAGTTCCTGCGTGCGCTGAAAGCAGAGTACACCCGAGAGGGGTCACTCCGTTCACTGCGGGAGAAAGTAAAGGCAACGCCGCATCGATGCCTACAGGACTTCAGGCTGGTGGGTGAGGTAGTTTGGCGAACCGCAGCAGGAAGGTATCAGTTGGTGCTGGGGGAGGATTCTCCACTTCGGGAGGTAGTGATTCGTCATGCCCACGAGTCATTGTCCTCAGGTCACACTGGAAGAGACAAAACTCTGGAAAGAGTGCTGCGCCGCTTCTATTGGCGTGGTGCTGCAGAAGACGTAGGCACCTGGGTAGCATCCTGCGCAGTGTGCCAATCAGTGAGACCACGGGGAACTTACCCGGATGGGCTGCTGAATCCTCACAGCATCCCGAACAGACCATGGCAAGATGTCGCGGTGGACTTCGTCACCGGCTTGCCAGTATCAGAGAGAGGTAACGACGCCTTCGTGGCCTTCACGTGCAAGCTGACGAAGATGGTCCACGTCGTACCAATGAACTTCGGGGACAGCTCTGCAGCTGTAGTGGCCAGGATCCACTTTGACTCGGTGTGGCGCCTGCATGGCGCGCCTATGAAGATTGTCTCTGACCGTGATCCGCGGTTTCAGGATGCTTTCTGGCAGGAACTCGTGAGACTGATGGGTGTGAAGGTAGCTCGCACTACGCCGTACAACCCTCGGTCTGACGGCCAGGCGGAACACAGCAATAGAGTCATTGAGGACATGCTCAGGTCCTTCGTAGACGCAAATGTGGAGGACTGGGACTTGTACACCACTAACGTGGAGTTCGCAATCAATGACTCCAGAAATGAATCTACTGGCTTCACACCATTTGAGCTGGTGTTTGGGTTCTCGCCGCTCTCACAGTTGGACCTTTTCCTGGAGGCCGCGCAGTCCACCGCTGGACGACGAACAGGGGGAGTAGGTACCGCACACGAAGTGGCCGCGAAATTTTCGTCGCAACTGCGGGACGCCAGGCAGCGGTTGGAGCTGGCTCAACAGCGACAGCGCGAACAGTTTGATCGTAGGCACGGACAGCGGGAGTATGCTGTTGGAGATCTGGTCTGGATAGAAGCGAAACACCTTACAGAGAAGGTGATGGATCGCTCCATCTGTAGAAAGTTGACCAAACGCTGGCATGGACCAGTCCCTGTGACCGAACGCTTCTTCAGTGATATGCAGATGACCATGCCAGAGGCCGACAGGGGAGCTCCGGTAGCCTACCGCCTACGCCTCCCTCCTCACTGGCGGATACATGACGTGTTCGCTCAACACCGCCTCAAGCCGTACACCAGCGGTCAAGACGCTTTCGCTGCACGTGATCACCTGGCAGTACCTGAAGAGGTGGTAGTGGACGGTCAGAAGGAAGCACATGTTGAGCGCATCCTTGCACGCCGAGTACGGTCTGTTCGAGGAAAAGAGGTGGAAGAATGGAAAGTTCGCTGGACTGGCTACTCCAAAGCTCATGACCAATGGAGGACGCGTGATAAACTCGAACGCGGAGGTCCCCTTCAACAGCTTCGTGAATTTGAACAAGCGAGGCTGCGCATGGAAGCACAAGTCCGCGACGAAGCCACTCGGCGACGCGAGCAACGTGGCCGTCACTCTGCTCAAGCTGGGATGCCACTGGCTCACCTTATCACCAATCCCTGCGATGAGCTGGACCAGCTCGAACAGATGGAACAGGATACCCCTCTGCCGTGGGAACGTCAAGAACGCACAGAGGATGGGTCATTGGCACTGGTAACGGAGCTACTGGCGATTCAGACGGAAGCAGCCCGCACGCCCAGAATTCTTGTACTTTTCAGTGGCACCGGATCGGTAGAAAGGGAATTCCTAAATTGCTTCTCCTCCGCTTCGTTGGTGACCCTCGACTCCGAACACATCTGGCATCCCACTCATGTGCAAGACATCTTACAGTGGGACTACAAACAATACCCGCCTGGATTCTTCGATGTCGTTTGGGCCAGTCCCCCCTGTAGACAGTACAGCCAAGCGCGCACCACTGGAGGACCCCCAGATCTTCCCCAAGCTGACAAAATCGTGCGACGAACATTGCAGATCATTGACTACCTGGAGCCAAAACATTGGTTCATGGAGAACCCCAGAGGTCGCTTCCCCAACGCGCTGCGGCTCCGCCCCATGATGCACCAGCTTCCTTCCCCGCTGGTGTGTACCTACTGCATGTACGGTACGCAGTACATGAAGCCCACCTGCATATGGACGAACTCAGCACCACCCACGCCCTTGCTACGCTGCACCGCTTCGACACCAAGTGCGTGCAGATGGGCAACCGGTGCTCACCCAGAGACTGCTCAGCTGGGACCTCATCCGCAGCAGACTGGAGCGGGCCAATCCGCGAGCGTATATCCCGTACCAGCGCCCCTGCTGCGACAACTTTTCCGACATCTACGCCTCCGCAAGACTGAAGACCCGCTTTAGATTCCAAGCGGCACCCTCCTCCGTGAAAGTGGTGCCCTGGTAGCGGCAGGCAAGTTGTGCTCGAAGAGGAACCAGAGAACCTAAGAACTGGAAACAGAAAGGAACCAGAAACCCTAAGAATTGGAACTTAGATGGGTACCTTAGCGGAGTGATCCCAGGAGGTAGACCACTCCTAAGGGGGGGAGAGTTGTGCCCGGAGGCACAGCGTGAGCCGATATGCCTATGCGTCTGTATGTGTGTCATCGGGAGTAATCTGGGATTGGCACGATGACAGCGAAATTGGGCTTGAAATCACGATGAGAATGAGTACCAGATGTCCGGGGTATGACAGTATGACACTATGACACCATGACAGTATGACACTATAGTAGTATGACAGTACTGTGGGGGGTGTCATCGTGGCACTCAGTCAGACCCTCGAAGAATGGTCAGATTCGCATCGGGGTCGAAAAGACAATGAAACCGAATATCAGATGTCAGGGCTATGACAGTATGACGGTATGACACTATGACAGTATGACAGTATGACAGTACAGTAGTATGACGGTACTGTGGGGCAGTCATCGTGTCAGTCTGTCGGCATAACATCTGAATCGAGAATGACGAATCGGAATTAGAAATGAGATCGGATCGGGAATTGAACGTTGAGCCGAAGTGTGACATCGGCTGTCGAGTGGTTGACCCTGCAACCTGAGTGACGAGTGAATAAGTGGAGCTCTTGAGAAGTGTTTAGCCTTCAGAACTCGGAACCGAATTATCGTTTGTACCTCAATCTGGCCCTGATCCAGTATATTATAAAATCCGAATTGTGTACCTTTGCACGTTCAATCAAAAACATATTTCCGAGCATCTGTCGTAGTGCCCCAGGCACAACAAGGCCCTTGCAGCATGCTACCACCCGTCACCAGCATGCAACCTGGAATATGTAGCATGCAACCTGGTCTCTGTCGCATGCAACCCGTCTCCGCAAAGATAAACTGTAGACATCCGCAGAGCATGCAACCCGCCTCCGTGGCATGCAGCCTGGCGTATGTAACATGCAACCTGGCCTCTCGGCCGCATGCAACCTCGGGCCTGGCCGCATGCAACCCGACATCTCAGAGCATGCAACCCGGCCCCTCGTAGCATGCAACCCGTCCCGTGAGATGCAAACCCGACAGACTGTAGCATGTAACCCGCCTCTCGCTGCATGCACCTGGCCTCCTGCCAGCGTAACCTGATGCACCGTAGCATGCAACCTCCGGCCTCTCGTAGCATGCAACCTCCTCTGTACACACCGCCTCTGTAGCATGCAACCCGGCATCTGTCGCATGCAACCTGGCCTCTGTCGCATGCAACCTGGCCTCTGTCGCATGCAACCCGACATCTGTAGCATGCAACCTGGCCTCTGTCGCATGCAACCTGGCCTCTGTAGCATGCAACCAGACATCTGTAGCATGCAACCTGGCCTCTGTAGCATGCAACCTGACATCTGTAGCATGCAACCTCGGTCGGTCGGTCGGAACTACACGTACGGTACTACTACTGTACTGTGACACTGCTGACACAGTCACTACCTCCGGACGGAATTGAGTATGGGGGTCAGGGGCCTGCCTGGCAGTGCTGCCTGGCTACTTAAACACCCGGATCTCGACAGGAAGTGACAGGTGACAGATTTTGGGGGTCACGGTGCTACTTCCAGCACACCACCTAGGGTGGTGACCGGCCAATCGGAACTGAACCATTAAACAAACACCTACTTGGCTGGTGTTGGAGGTACCTCGTCCCCATCCGGCGGGACCGCCGGTACCGAAGGGAAGAATGTAAAACCCTGTAGCACGCGATGCCGTCGAGCACGCCTCGGAGGAATGGCATCCGGCGAGAGAATACCCATGCCCATGTCGTCGATTGAAGTTGTCATTGGAGTTCGGAGACTGGGACTTGAACCCCGGTGTCCAGGTGAAGTAGATAGGATTTAATCGTCTACACCATCGTGCGAAACAATTTCAAACGATGAAAGACTGTCTTGTTTGGCGAAATAAAACAGTTTTTCACTGCTGGACGCTCCGCAAAACATTATTTCGCAAATCCAACCGGTAGATATGTTCATCGCAATATGATTTACATAATTACCGGTTGGATTTGCTTAATCATGTTTCGTTTACATTATATCCTTGCGTTGAATGGAAATGCATACCCCCGATGCGGATTAAAATGAGATGTCTACACCTGATGTACATTAAAACGAGATGTCTGCCCCCGATGTAGATTAAAATGTCATGTGCCGACACCCGATGTAGATTAAAATGAAGTTTCTGCCCCCGATGTGGATTAAAATGAAGTGTCTGCCCCCGATGTGGAATTGTGGATTAAAATGAAATATCTGCTCCGATGTAGATTAAAATGAGATGTTGGCCCATGATGCGGATTAAAATCAAATGTCGGCCCCCAATGATGTAGACATATCCCTATTATAAATTATATATATTCCATCACTATCCCCCATTGGAATGGTCAAGGTCCGCCCTGTCAACCATTTGTCCTCACAACCCTGCCAGCAACACAGAGCCAGCCAACCATCCCTAGCCAGCCACCGACCCACGGCATGTATATGATCTTGGGTTTCGGGACTGTCTTCGGTGACAAATCTACAACCATGTGTGTGCTTATCCCTAGACCGTTTTCTTTGGCACCGGAAAGCAATAAAAGGTCGGTTATACTTTGTATCCACGTCCAGGATCAATGGATCACACTTCAGGACACTTATACGGAATTTATAGAGCACATCTTGTGTGATAACTATGCATCTTTTACAACCAATGCCTTAAATAATTAAAACATGAGAGAGATGTTTTCAGAGCTAGTGTGCATTCAACATGGGCCCACACCATCCCAATTTATGTCATTGCATTAGGGCGAATTGAGGCAGTCCTTCAAGAAAGTTCACTTCTTAGCAAGTATCGACGCGCGCGGCATAAGGCATGTGCATCTTTTGTACTCTCTTCAGCTTCTACGACGAAGCCTGCACCTGAGAATCCACAACTTCACAAGGGGAGCATCAGTCATGACAAACCATCTTTTCATGCTGCAACCTAACGGGGTGGATCGGCCTACATTGTTCGAAGCACTTATGCTATGTTATATGAAACCACACGAAAGCTTTTAGTCGGTGAACACATGAAGCATATCCTGCGATATATTGATTTCATGCTGAGTTGAGAAATTTGTGAGGGTGTGTGCATGCGTGTACCGGTATACAAGTTGTATGCTCCCGGATTATCGTCCGCCACGTGTACATACATCATTTCAACACCTGCCGATTGAAGCCAAAATATTCAATAAGCATCATCAAAACCGGTGCTTCCTCATTAACCAAAATCTTGAACAATATTTGCATCTTCAAAGGCACACATGCATAAAAGATTGTAGAGCAAAAAGTAAAGTAGGAGTGGCCATCACTTTGTGCACGGTTACAGAAAACCACAACGATTTCAATGCGCGCTTATGATTGGTAAGGTGAAAACATAACAGAAATTCAAGTCCGAGGTGGACACCAAAGAAAGAGCCCCTCCTGTAGTCACCTTTGCCAAAAGCGAAAGTGTTGGCAGCTTTGACAAGTTGCATAGCAATGCCGTTCCGACGAGCACTACTTGCCACGCACACGTTTGAAAGGTACGCGCGCTTTCCACTCACACAGTCCTGCCAGCAGCACAAAGCAACCGCCATCCCCACCACGTGGTCCCCTACCCTTGGATTTTAGAATCAACTTGTGTGTATGATGCGCGCGTGTCAAAGACTGCTATTGATGGAACGTGATAATTTTGAATACAACGGATTGAAACAACCTGGTCATTGCAGGTTATCTCGGATGTGCGAGGGTTTTATCACAAATCACCATCGCACGAGTTGTATTCTACCACAGAAGGTGTCAGCTCTACCATCATAACTTCGGATCATGCGCAGAAATTCCGATGCAAAGCATCAAAGTAACGCCAAATACACGCTTTTGAATGTTAGCTAATGTGGTCAGCTGGGCATCGAGCGAAAGACAAGAAAGCACGAACTTTTGGCAACGTTCCCATAAGCTCCTCGGCTGGAATACGTTCACCCACGTTGACATCAAGAGTCCCCACGACGAGCTTTGGAGGTGACATGCCATCTGCTGGAAGCTATACATCACACCCCGCACGTAGTAGAGAATCAGGTAAGCGAATGATTTCTTAGCCCCTGAAGAAGTCTGTGTTAGTTGAGCTACAGATGGCATATATCGGTGCGTCGATCCCCACTCTTTGAGCCCCCTGCAATGCCCGGTCGTCTGTGAAAACTGAATACGCGGACTGGGGCTGTGTGTGCTCGGGGGAAGACGCGGTGAGGCACGTTGTCGCCGAAACTTTGGGTTCGTTATGGGCTGAAGGCCATAGAGGTCATCGGGACTCGCTTCGTTTTCTGTGCACTTAAATCTCAAGTGGCCAGGCGAACACAATTCATTCGCGGTGAATAAGTCCAGAGAGCTGCTTCAAAGATCCCGTACCTTGCAAGTGGGGTCGAGTCCCTCTGCTAAAGCGAGCACATCAGCAGCTGCATTGGGTGGCAACGAGATCGTGGCTAATAAGCAGCTAACTTGGACAGAACTCCACGCGGTATCCGTTCCTGAGCCGCGCCACGCTTCAAAGTCTAAGCGGCTTTGTTACAAAGGCTAACGAGAAGAGAAAAACCAAACTCCTTTCATCCGCGAGGGGCAGTATATGAACACTACCTGACACCTTATTTTCAATGGCTTCCCACTCCGCGTCGAGCTTCATGCGTCGGTGGGACTGTCGTAAAGAATCGTCTCAATCAGTGAAAGAGCTGTAAATCAGATGATTCATTCGCCAACTGACTTCACAGCGAATAAGGAAAAATGGAAATTGGAAGGGGCTTAACCTCCCAGAAATTGAAGAAGTATGAAAAAAAACTAGCAAAAAGTATATATCGAACGAGAAAATAGATTTTATCGAGCTCGTACTGGCCGAACTAGACAAGAGAGTATCACAAGTCGAGCAGAAACTTTAGTGACTTTTATTTGGAAGGGCTTGTATTCCTTTGGATGTGTGAGCGCATACCCGTGCTGCAAACTCGGACCGATCTGCAGGGTAAGTATAAAAGCTAGCGGCTCTCACTGAAGCAGCGGCGCGGTATTCTGCACTGCCAAACAAAGCGTCTCAAATAGGCTAACCAATGCATACAACTGCACGTGAACATTTGGTCACAGTGCAATCTAAGGTCATGAAGTGCAAACCAAAAGTAGCGAAATCTTCGGTCTGCAGTGATACGTATAAAACATGTTTGGGAATCTGAAACAACGATTATCGCTAGTGCATCAACAGTGATCGTGAAGTTCTGCTATAGACTTTGGAGACGAGTGGAGAAGGCAGGCCTGAGTATGATGTTTATAGTGGAGATTCACGAGGCATAAACTTGATTTAGTCCAAACCTGTTTGTAGCTTCTTGCATTTCAAAGTTTAAAATGGCATCCTGAAAAAATTGGGATAGTAAGTGTCTGAAGGTGAACGCGTCTTTCCTTCAACCAGGTACATGGGTACTACTAAAAAGTTACGCAGACCTTTGTGATGATTTGAGCTCGGCGCGCAGCTTGTTCCGTATTTCGTTTCCAGGTAAATTTCTTGGCCGCGGCAGCTCGGAATCCTGTTCCATTTGTCAGTACAGCTGCGTTCAAGGATGATAAATTGGTTTGGGTTGGATGGCGTCTAGTGCGTTGTTCACGGCTAGACCTAAGGTGCCGAGGTATGCAACTGGCTGAGACAGGTATGCGGCGGCAGGACGAGGGTGCTTGTGTGAGAGCCAGCATTTTGCCAACGCGCAAGTTGTCGTGGAAAGTTTACAACCCGTGGTAGTACGTGTGGCAGTTTCGGTGTCTCCAGACTCAAAGACTACAGTCCCTCTTATCCTTCACGTCTGAATCATTTCTGCTGAGTATCCATATGCAGCTCCACACTCCACACGCCATATATGGCGTGTAGGTCCTTGCGCTTTTCGGGCGGTGGAAGGCGCGTATGGACAAGGCAGAGTAAGACACGTTAGGGGGAGCTTAAATACCCCCAAAGGAAGAATTTTTGGTGGTGGGGTCGGGGTGTAACACGCGCAATTTGAGTTATACGAATGGATGCAATGGGGCTAATAAAAAATGTCATCAACACATAGTAGGGTCAATGCAAGCTACCTTAGAGCGAGTGGGATTAACGGGATGGGGTCGTGGGTGGTAATATACATCCATGAGGGTGTGTTTGAGTTTGTATTAATTAACGCCATGGGTCGGTTGGCATCGAACTCCTGCTGTGGAGGTGGGGTGGCCTGAGGGGCTGGCCACAGGGGGGTGTGGGATTTAAGGCTGAGCGCTGAGTGGGAGGGTGGCGTGGGGTGGTTGGGTTAGGGATGAGCGGGAATGGCGGGATGGGGTCGTGGGTGGTAATATA
>LGRX02035801.1:10684-111490 GCA_001247695.2 Cymbomonas tetramitiformis
CCGTTTGATGTACTCGGGAATGGCTGAGGGACCTCTTGTGAGCCGTGTGATGTACTCTGTCCAATCACCTTGGGATGGATAGGGTGTCAGATGCCCTGCCACCGAGGTTGTTTTCGGAGGTGACTTGGCCTCTCCCTCATTGCCTCCACACAACACCACCAGCGTGCCGATCCGAGGTCGTAGAATGGGGGCAGACATTGGGGATGGGGGGGAAACGGTAAAGCAGGGGGGCAATTTCCACCCGGGGATGCAATGGCGAGCCTGCAGGCCATGCAAGGGCACGGCATGAAGATGGGAAGGCAGCCACCACCTTCGCAGCCAGCCCCAGGAGGGATGTTGGGCATGGGAGGAGGTGGAGCCATGGGCCCGCCTCCACATATGCCTTCCGGCGGTGGTGGCACGCCCGGGGGCGCAATGATGGGGGGCAAGTACAGCCCTCCTGGCGGACCAGGAAGTGGGGAACCTCTGCCGAATAGGGCTGGTCCCTCCGGTCATCCCTCCGGTCATCCCGCCCATTTCCAGGATGCCCGAGCCCGACCAGGCGGAGGCGACCCAAGAGCCGAAGTAAAAAACAGCCACCTGTCGATGGTCAACGCCAACGCGCTGCACACCATGCTGAGTGTACCCGGCATGCCCCCAGGAGCTGGCGGGGTTGGGGCGGCGAGCGGGAGGATGGCGGGGTGGCCGGAGTTTCCGGGGCCTGCACCTCATCAGGCGAGCCCCCCTGCATGGCCACCCTCCCTCTCATAGCCGAGGCGTACTTGTGATGTCTGTGCGGCAACCCTCTGAGCCTGGCTGATGCACGGAGCACCTCCCGGCAACCCTCTGAGCCTGGCTGATGCACGGAGCACCTCCCGGCAACCCTTTGAGCCTGGCTGATGCACGGAGCACCTCCCGGCAACCCTCTGAGCCTGGCTGATGCACGGAGCACCTCCCGGCAACCCTCTGAGCCAGGCTGATGCACGGAGCACCTCCCGGCAACCCTCTGCTTCCATGCCGTCACCTCACTTCACTTGTGGTACAGCTGAGGGTGAGGAGCATCAGCTGCCTCTTAAGTTTCTAGGTTCCTAGAAGCTGTCCAATCGTGAGCCAAGAAATGCAGTTTGGTGTGCATGAGTGAGGATTTGAGGTGCTGGACACGTCGCAGGGTTACATGGGCACGTACAGCGGGTATCCCTCTCCAGGGCCATCTCAATACGGTTCCAGCCACAATCCCTCGGTGTCTCCGTCATATCTTCCGCAAGGTAGATGACCGCTCTCACATCATTAGTCCTGCCTCCATGTCTCGTTCATACTCTTGCCTTCGTCCTCTCACAGGCCCTGGCAACGCTTCGCCGCACCAATTCCAGAGCCTACGTGCCCCATAGCTTCACATTGTGTGTTGCGATGACGAGCCTTGGAGGCGCGGTGATGCTGCTTGAGGAGGGTGTTGTGATGACGAGCCTTGGAGGCGCGGTGATGCTGCTTGAGGGGTGTGTTGTGATGACGAGCCTTGGAGGCGCGGTGATGATGCTTGAGGAGGGTGTTGTGATGACGAGCCTTGGAGGCGCGGTGATGATGCTTGAGGGGTGTGTTGTGACAACGAGCCTCGGAGATGCTGTGATTACTCAGGGGGGTCTGCTGGATATTCTCAAGAAGCTGCCGCGGTGGCTGCAGCCGCGGTGGCTGCAGCAGCTAATGCAGCAGTGTCAGGAGGGTACCCCAGGTGTCAATCTTTTTTCCCTGTCCCCTCTACCCCCCCTGTTCCCGTCTTGCTGTACTTCCATGCTAATGACTCTGTCCCGGCCCACCCTAGTTACCTTCTCTCCCGAGTATCTGCTGCCTTCTCACCGTCGCCCCCTTCTTGCTCCCCTCTTGCCCCGTTCCCTGATGACACAGCAGAACTTGTGTGTGTATGCTTATCCTTGCGAATCCTTTGGCACCCCGAAGCCACAGGAAATTGCACTATGTACCCACGCCGGGGATCAAAGGATTCATCACACACTTCGGGACACTCATCCGGATTCTCCGAAGCTCACTAGTGAAGAATGAGACCCCCTAAGCCTCGCTGAGCCACCCGAGCGCCTCTGCATCTGCACCGCCAGCGCACTGCCACCTTGTGCCTGAAGCCGGTGTGTGTGTGTGTGTGTGTGTAGTGCGTGCTCCGTAACCCAGAGACCAGCAATTGTTTGGCGACGATCGGTCACATCGTATCATCTTTCCATGCTGCTTTGCATTTGGGTTGGGAATATGTATGTGTTTGTGGCATCTTGTCACGGCCCCGCCCTGCTCTTGATTTGCTTTTCACATCCACTGGGATGATGGTGGGCTGGCTTTTGTTGGCCGATCTCATGCGGTTCAGTGTGTGTAGTGCGTGCTATCCTTGGACCGATTCCTTTGGCATCACATAATCACAGAAGATCTGCTGCACTATGTACCAACACCAGAGATCAAAGGATTCAGCACACACTGTGGGACATTCATCCGGATTTTCTGGAGCTTGCTAGTGAAGAATGGGGCCTCATGCCGCTCAGTGTGTCCACGGATCTGGACGCCGGCGAAGGGCGTGGTGTCTTCCTTTGGACCGCATAGGTTCTAAATTCCAATTCAATTGCTCACTTGTAAATGAGAGAGTGTTCACCTCCTCTCGACGTGCATGACTCAATGACGCATGCGGTCTGTGAGACCTGTGGTGCTCGTGATGGAAATGTTTTGGGTCCACGTGTGGCGCCTGAGGGGTGGTTGTGTGCGCTGCGCAAGCAGAATGGGGAACCCGCCAATACAGATGGCCGGTGGGCAGGCAGCTCAGAGCATGAGCACAGCGGCGAGCATTCATGCTGTGGCCATGGCGGCGGGCATGCTGGGGATGCAGGGCGGGGGCCAACACGCACAGCCACATGGTCGGCGGTGAGGCACATGCTACGTTGCCCCCTGGCCAATGGGCACCTGCGCAAACCTTCGGCCGCGTGGCGCTAATGGATGCCACCAGGGTTGCCATCATTCGTTTATGTGGGATGTTTGCCATTCTCTGATGCAATGATCCACATATCCCCCTCCGTGATTGAGGAAACCAGGTGCGTGGGTTTGCTGGATACAGATGGTGGGAGGATGTGAATGCTGGTGTGGGAGGAGCTCCAGCTGTGGGATCGGGCGTAGGCTGGCCAGTGGGGGGCGGAGGTCCTGGGCAGTCTTCACTGCCTGGTGGAATGGAATCTGGAATGATGGGTGCACGTTTAAATGGTCATCCAAATCAAGATGCATTTAAGCGATAGACTTTAATAGATTTTGACAGGAGAAATAAAATTTTGAATGTGAATAATGGATCCCTAGAACACAATAGCCATAATCAGTGCTGTGGAAGGAAACAATAGTTCAGGAATTAGAGAATGTCAATGAATGTAGCAAGATCAGGATGCTGTGATCTGATAGTTTTAGCAATAAAATGGTATGGCTCTGCCGACTCCAGTCAAAAGAAATAAATAAAATGATATGGCTCTGCCGACTCCAGTCAAAAGAAATAAATAAGAGGGGTCTCGTGAGAGAGTTGAGTATGTTCATGTATGATGCATAGCTTCGATGCATCCTTTGCATGTGCATCGATCGATGTGCGTTTAAAATACGGTTAGTGCTCAGGGGAAATGCGGAAGTCAATTGTCGAATATTGACCAACTGTTCGTCATTTTCTAATTAATATTAGATGTTGCACCCTATGCACCCAACTAGTCGGGAGGTTTTTGTATTTAGATGGGGATGTTGAATGCTTGCACGGTACGGTGGGGGCTATGCATGTAAAATCGCACGTCAAAAAAATACTTTTGGCTAAAGTTATAGCTGTTTTTTTTTTTTGAAAGTTGGTAACTTATATTTTTAAAGAAGGGAAAGGGGCGTCATCCACAAGATGGCGCTATCCAAGTATGACTGAAGGTTGAAATTCAAGTGTCAGTCTGTGACTTCGACTGCGAGAATGACTTTGCGATTAGCACGTGTCAGTCTGACGTATGCCATCCTGGGCACCAAGAGATAAGAAAGTTGCGAAAAACAATCGGAAATTTTGTGTCGTTAGATTGAAAATATATAGGGGTCTAGATGTATTTATGTATTTTCATAGCGTTCGTATCTGTCGGTTACGTTTGTCATCGCGTATCGCGGCTGTTGTCCAATGAACAGTGGAATAGGCAAGCCATTTCTCTTCCTTTTTTGGGTTAGCGAATGGGAATGGCATCGGAATGGGAATCGAGCGATACGAGGACTTTCATTCTCAGATTTAATTTGTTAAAAGGTGTCGTTCCTTCAAAGCTCAAACAATTCGACTCTAAGAACTCCTTTTGCTTCCGAACCTGCGGCCAGACCACTGCCTGGTGTGAAAGAAAACGACATGATGGCATTAGCACTCCTATGCTGTTCCTATACTGTTCTTATTCCTGATATGGTTCAGTTTGCTCACACGATTTCAGTTTCCTGTGCTTTTCCGTGCGTGCGTGCTGTCTGTTTACAGTTTTGCGCGCCTACATGGTTTGCACTTTCTTGGGTTGTCGGATCTTGGATAAAGTGTGGACATGTTTGCATTTTGATAAATGGCGAGGAAGCAGAGCGTCCGGAGGATTCCCCTGGCGGGATCATCCCCGGTCTTAACTGGCCATGCTACCTTCGTTCAACGGGGCTTTGTGCGCAGCCATGACTGAGTGGTTCGCAGATATTTCGGCCACCAACGGACCCGAATCCTTTATATTGATCTTCCCTCCAACTTGAGCTCTTCACACACATCTATGTTTAAACATCGTATTGCTTGTCTGTGCTTGTTTTTTTAATTTGTCCAAAGCGGTTGACTGTTTCATTTATTGCTTTCCAGGTTTGGCGGCGGTTACCTTTGAAGTCATGGGATCCTGCGGCGTTAGAATGAAGAACCTCTCTTTGATCTTAGGATAAACTTTAGTCGTAGTGTCATTTCAGTTTAGTGAGTCATCTATTTTGAGCCGTACGTCTGGGGTCTTGGCGTGAAACTAGCTTTGAAGAAAGATCTGGGCGAGATCCTATAAACGGGCTAATGGGTGGTATTTTATCTCGGAGTAGAAAAGTGACAAACCCGGAATAGAATTTTGATTCTTAATTTCGGAATAGACATACTAAATTTCGCATTCGGCTTTGTAAAAGATTCTCCGTTCTACAATAAGATGGTATAATTATAAACTTAGAAGGGTGCATATATCGCAGGTAAAAATTAGAAAGTGCGAAAATGATGGTGTGACTCACATAATCATTGCGTGTTTTAGAAATCCGTTAAGTAAGTGTGAATGTCGTTTGTGTGTGTGTGTTCAGACACTCTTCGGACATGGGCATGTGGGTAGCAACTCTATGTACGACAAGGCATGCTAAATATTTCTGCAAAGCATAACATGCATTTATATCGTGAATTCGAGGAACTGAAGTTATGATTACAAATTTACTTATTCGTTATTGCTTATTTTGGAACAGTTAAAGGTATGTATATCCATCATACCTCCCGTCTCCGACGGAGCGGAGGCATACCTCCCGTCTCCGACGGAGCGGAGGCGGAGGTGAATATTTTTATATTAATTAATGATTATATATTACTAATCCGACAGACTTTTCTATGAAGAAATTTCATCCACAGTTGAATTTTCGGTATCCCTATTGTTCTTCTTCTCATTTCTCTATTCCGACATTAAGAATTAAATTTCATATTCCGGGTTTGTCACTTTTCTATTCCGAAACAATAATTTATCGCGGGCTAATGTGGGCGCTGACATGCACGATTTCAGCACCAACGAGATGGAGCACCACCTCTTCGCCGTCCAGTTCCAGCAAGCCAACGACCACGACGATAACGAGAAGTTCGACGCGCTTTGTCTTCTGGCAGGCGGTAAGCCGTGATCATGAGCGACATCTCCGCCTGCTCCTTCTGCGATTGCGATGGCGACCCCGTGGTACACGCCGTCAACGAGTACACACAGTACACCCAACCGGCCGACACACAGATGGGAGCTTTCCGAGTCGGTGGTGCCGTGCACGAGGCCACGGCCGGCCTTCAACATGTTCGGCGCGCGCGAAGATGCGCCACCACCGACGGCTCGGCCGCCACCGCGGGCGGAGCCAGAGCACGGACTGCCACGGGACGATACTACATTGGGTATGTGCCCGGTTGAGTCATTGGCCATTGCTGCCGCCACAGGTTGACCGGATGTTTTCCGATTTCACAGGCCGCACGGGATTCGTGGTTGATGCACCTGACGCGGCTATGCTTCGGCCACATGCGCGGCCTCGAGCGGGCCGACACGGTCAGCGTTGATGTTGCGACAGCTACAGTTACGTGACCGACGCCATTGAGGAGGACATCACAGCGCAGGGGTCGGTGGTGCACGGCTGCCGTGTGATGGCACCGCGTATAGGAATCCTTCCTTCCTCCGTTTCACCATCATGCCGCTCATAGCATTATGCATGTACTTTGCCATTGCCGCTCACGGGCGACATGAGCGGTGGTGTGTCATCGAGCACCGCCGAGGCAACATATTTGGCGACACGGTGCTGTGCAATCATGGACATTTCTTTGAAACCGTGGGCTTCTTCAATCGACACCTCTACATTGGCAACTCCGTCACTTTCTTTGGCGCATAAATTTCACGAACTCCAACCTCGGGACATCCGTCGAGTGACCCCGGCTCCAGCGGGCGCTGCACTTGTGGCTGACTTGGCGTTTTGTATGCTGTGCCTGCCTAGTTTGTTGCAGATCCCAGATCCTAGATGTGCAGAAGAGCCCCAAGATGGGATGTGGTTTTAACTGTTTAGGGTTTAAAGTGTGTAACCAGTCGTAGCAGAAACTGTGTTGTTAATTGTAAACTCCACCAGAGGCAACTTGTCCTCCCACGAATTGGCTGAAGTATCATTGCAACAACACCTGAGGAAAAAATACTTTCTAATCAGTTATAAACCAGAGGTTGGTGAATCATGCATCAAACAAAATGTGAAATACCTGAGGATGTCCTCAGTGAAGGCATGGCTTCGCTCATTACTTGCATTCGTCTGTGGATGGTGTGAAGACGTCATAGACAATCTCGTACCAGTAGATTTCCACAGTGTTTGCCAGAATGAAGAAGTAAATCTGGGATCTCGATCTGAAATGATGTTCCTCGGAAGACCATGGAGCTTGAAGATATGCTGCTTATATATTGAAGCAGTGTGCTGAGCAGTCCAGGTCATGTTGAATGGAATGAGATGACAGCGATGAGTGAATTGGCACATTGCCACAAATATACTGTCGTGCCCGTTAGTAGTGATAGGCATATCAGTAATCCAGTCAAGTGATACATCAAGCCATTTTGTCTTAGGCACACAATAGCGAATATGTGACTGACCATAAGGTTTGTGTCGCCTCGTTTTCTGGCGTTGACAAACGGGGCACTCCCGAATGTACTAGGCTGAAAAAAACCGGACCGTCATAGAGATATGGCCAATGAATCCAAACTCGGTCTCGTGGTGCCATGTGCATCGAAAACAATGTAACACATGCCCTGAAGGGTCACTCGACCGCTGGGGTGGCTTGGAGCCCCATGGATCCGCCGATTTCGAAGGGGGGCTAGGGCAGGATATCTCTATGACGGTCCGCCCCCCAGAATTGGTGGGACGACAGGTAGGGTGCAGTTGGCGTGCTGTAGCGGCGTGTAGCTCGATGGCCAAGGCAAGATGCATGGTGGGGATGACGAAGGACATCAGGTGGGATGTGGGACTACCGCGCCTTGCCACATGGAGGCTCCGCACACCCCTAATTCTAGTGCAAAAGGTTGTTGATGTAGACCGTGGTAGGTGGGGGCATTGGAGGGGGTGTGGCCCGAGCATGGTTGCGCTGACGGAGCAGGGCGTAGCGAGCGAACCGCTTCGATTATTCGTGCGGCGCGCGAGGTGTCCCAACACACTAGAAGAGTGGCGAAATAATACTTTTGGGGTGGTTGGCGGGGGGGCAGGGTGGGGAGGTTCGAAATGCAGGCCGGCTCTCAGGGTTCGGGTCTTACGCGTACGTGGGTCGCAAGGCTGAAAAAACCGGACCGTCATAGAGATATGGCCAATGAATCCAAACTCGGTCTCGTGGTGCCATGTGCATCGGAAATAATGTAACACATGCCTTGAAGGGTCACTCGACCGCTGGGGTGGCTTGGAGCCCCATGGATCCGCCGATTTCGAAGGGGGGCTAGGGCAGGATATCTCTATGACGGTCCACCCCCCAGAATTGCTGGGACGACAGGTAGGGTGCAGTTGGCGTGCTGTAGCGGCGTGTAGCTCGATGGCCAAGGCAAGATGCATGGTGGGGATGACGAAGGACATCAGGTGGGATGTGGGACTACCGCGCCTTGCCACATGGAGGCTCGGCACACCCCTAATTCTAGTGCAAAAGGTTGGTGATGTAGACTGTGGTAGGTGGGGGCATTGGAGAGGGTGTGGCCCGAGCATGGTTGCGCTGACGGAGCAGGGCGTAGCGAGCGAACCGCTTCGATTCGTGCGGCGCGCGAGGTGTCCCAACACACTAGAAGAGTGGCAAAAGAATACTTTTGGGGTGGTTGGCGGGGGGGCAGGGTGGGGAGGTTCGAAATGCAGGCCGGCTCTCAGGGTTCGGGTCGTACGCGTGTCACGTGGGTCGCAAGGCTGAAAAAAACCGGACCGTCATAGAGATATGGCCAATGAATCCAAACTCGGTCTCGTGGTGCCATGTGCATCGAAAACAATGTAACACATTCCCTGAAGGGTCACTCGACCGCTGGGGTGGCTTGGAGCCCCATGGATCGAGGCTTGTCCACAATTGTCAGTCGCAAATTTGCAAAGACACAATTTCATTTGGATTTTTTGGGATTCTATAATAAAATGTACAGTCATAATACGCATAATTCCACGTCAAACCACGTCGTTCCACGTCACACAAATTATTCCATGTCACCGCGCTTTCAAATCCCGGTGCCTCCCCCTCTGCTTGGGAGTTTTCATTCTCTCTCCCAGGGTTGAAATCTTTGAAAACTTTGAAAACTTTCAAATCGCGGTGCCTCCCCTTTTGCTTGGGAGTTTTCATTTTGATTACCAGTGGTTGAAATCTTTTGAAAACTTTGAAATCTTTGAAATCGCGGTGCCTCCCCCTTGCTTGGAGTTTTCATTCTCTCTGCCAGGGTTGAAATCTTTGAAAACTTTGAAAACTTTGAAATCGCGGTGCCTCCCCCTTTTGCTTGTACTAAATCAGCAAGTACCTGCACAATGCACACACCACTGACTATGGTATGTATAATGACATTCACTGACTCAGTAAGTGAAATGATCAACCATAATATCAACTATGTGTATGATAATATAGATACCATCCAACAAACACATGTGCGTGTTGGATGTCAGTGATGGCGATAGTTAAGGTAACAGGATAAAACTACATGCTGAAGGGCTGGATGGAGAATATCTCCAGACCCGAAGGCAGTATACGGTGTTCACCATGCAGCTGGTAACTGCTGAACACTGTCCATACCTTTTCATTATCGCTGGAGCAAGAACAACAACCTCAATGCATTGTGACAATTGATTCAGTAATGATCAGCACAAAAAGCATGTACCTACTCAGATCAGTACTTACATGTTGAACTGACTGACATAGGTTGTTGTGGACACACACACACACACACACACACATTGTGTTGTGTTGAACTGCTTAGATTATTATCAAGCTGTGTCCTGATATATTTGGAATCTAGAGATATCACTTTGATATGCTCTTAGTGCACAGCCATATGCCCAAATATATCATAGGTTCTGACAAGTTATCACTTAAGTGGTTAATCCGCTTACAGTTGATACACCTATTAAATCACCAGGAAGTGAATTAACTTCCATGGGTTTCAAATCAGTAAAACCCATATTTATGATCAACCACAGATGTTGACAATCAGAGATATTCACTATTATGCCATGAAAATTATCATGTGCAAAAGTGAAGTAAGTTGCAGTACTTCTGTAACTTGCAGCTTCCACACACATCGAGATATATTACTGTGGTGATATAATTAAATGGCCAAAAAGGTGCAAAATGGGTGAAAATCGTTACTGGTTTATTTCCAGTCCAAATCCACACTAAGCCCCAAACAGGCGAGGTGGTTGGATGAGCTCTCCGAGTACAACTTCCGAATAGAGCACATTTCTGGCGAGAAGAATAAGGTTGCAGACGCACTCACTCGTATCTCTACACTCTTTGAACTCACTGATTGTCTGCAACATATAGACATCAGCGAGGTTCCAGTCATGCCATCTGCAGATTCTACATTCATTGCTCTTATATCTTCTTCATCAGCTCATCAGCTTCACGACATCATTATATCCCAGTATGATCGTGACCCATTTGCACAAACTATATTGGCTAAGCTGACATCATCGACTTCATCACAGTCAGTCAGCAGCTACAGCTTCGAGCTCATTCAGGGGTTGATCTATCGCAAGACCATATATGGCAGACAGCTGTACATTCCACCTACAGCCAAGGTCCCTACAGATGACGGTGAGATCACACAGCTTCGCTACATTCTCCTTCATGAGTGCCACTCAGCCACCATTTCTGGTCATGTAGGCAAAAATCGCATGCTTCATCTACTGCGTAACCGATATTATTGGCCAGGAATGACGACGGCAGCCATCCAGTACATTCGGGAGTGCCCCGTTTGTCAACGCCAGAAAACGAGGCGACACAAACCTTATGGTCAGTCACATATACGATACAGTAATCACCCACCTTTAAGAAAACAGGGATTTTGGGCCAGCCAGCCGTACTCATCGAGTTGGGTACCCCCCCCTCCCCCCCCGCCAGCGTCAGCGTCATAAGAGAACTCGAAGAATAGTAGATCGCTCATTTTCAACCAGCCAGCTTATTTCTTCACTCAAGACGTGGACACTCACCTCAGCCCAGCGACTTTCTTAAAATTTTCACACCGCCCGACATGGACCCAGAGAGCCGTGCGCAGCTGCGTGACCTGAAACAGGATTTTGTCGACGAGATTATTTCTGAAGAAGACTACTTGCAGCTTAAAGAAATAGTATTGAACGCGGTTAAATCTAAGGCATCAAGCAAGAATGAAGCCCCCCGTGAGCCTCCGTCTCAGCCCACGCAGCCGAGGGAAGTGTCCCCTGAGATCGTGGAGGTTCTAGAGCTTCGTGATATTTCCGACAAAAACATTTCAGTGGAGGAAAGTGTACAAGCCGTAGAAGTCCCAATGTCCCTCGTTCAATCCTCTACACCTTTCTCGAATTCTAGCTCTGCAGTCGTTCGCGTTTCAGGTCAAAAACGACAAGCGTCTCGTCTCTTTGATTTCGGATTTAGGCCTCACATATAGGCTGAATTTCAGCTCATATATAGGCTGAATTTCAGCCTATATCTGAATTTTAGGTCATATATAGGCTGAATTTCAGGTGATATATAGGCTGAATTTCAGCTAAATTTTGCCTAAATTCTATTATATTTCCTTAAATTTCCAGCCAATTTTCTTAAATTTAAGAAAGTGCATTCTCGGTAGTCAGCCAGCACGGTTATCTCTTATTTCGGTCATTTTCTTAGCCGAAAAAGCCAGCCAGCCGTACTCATCGAGTTGGGTACCCCCCCACCCCCCAAACGCTGGCTAGTTTCTTAACGTCGGGTTTTCTTAAAGGTGAGTGATTACTGTATTGTGTGCCTAAGACAAAATGGCTTGATGTATCTCTTGACTGGATTACTGACCTGCCTATCACCACTAATGGGCACGACAGTATATTTGTGGTAACGTGCCAATTCTCTCATCGCTGTCATCTCATTCCCTTCAGCATGACCTGGACTGCTCAGCATACTGCTTCTATATATATGCAGCATATCTTCCCTGCCGACATCGGGGGGTTGCACATCGGACATCGACAAGCGATGGCCATAGGTAACCACGTCACACACCGCACTCCCAAACCAAAATGAGATTGGAGCAACGAATTCCTTCCCACCCGAGAATTCCCTAGCCTTGCTTTGTAGGTACTCAAGCAAAAAAACACAATTTGCTTGGGAGTGCCTAGAGGCAAGGCGCACACTTCCAAGATCATGGAAAAGATCCTTGGAAGGCACAAGGGTAAGAAACTCGTCATCTAGTAAGGTGGGAAGGCTTCGTGCGAACGTCTTGCTAGGCATCGAAGGGGCCCCACCAAAAAACAACAAGTTGAAACTTTCAAGGCCCAATGGAGACAAGGGAGGCTCGACCGGACCATACACGGCTTCGAACGGCCGAGTCTCGCGCTTGTTGTAAGTATCGCGCTCTAGCAAGCTAGCGATTCCTTCAAGAAGCTTGAGATTCGGACCGTCATTAGAGATATGGCCGTTATTGAAAAGGGACGTCACATGGGTCTCCAACGCTAGCCTGGTTTGTACGTTACCTCATCCATATCAGCCAAGTTCTCCAACGACTTTAATTTTCCTTCGATTTCTTCCGTCACCTTTCTAGCAAGTTCCGGGTCGACATGGTCGAGTAATTCGTCGAGCTCTTCTTGAACGGCTTCCGGGTCCGGCAAGTTTCCATCGGCATCGGCATCGTCAAGGGAACCGGAATCGGCATCTTCCTGTCAACCACAATCACTTTCAATGGGCAAGAGATACATACGTGCCAATTGTGAAGAACAACTGCATTACCTATCAGGAGTAACCGATTTTGATATGTACCTTCATTCTCATGAAAACATGCGGATGATACCCGGAAGACCTTCTGCACGTCTTCCGGGTACCTTCCGCGAGGGTTACCTGAGAATGATAGTCTTTCTACCCGGAGTTGCACACCTGATCCGACTCCTCGCCATCGGGATGTTGCTCATCGTCGTCCACAGCCTCTTCCGGAAGCGTCGGAAGGCATATTTTTTCTTCCCCAAATAAATTGCACAGACTGAACGGTCAACCACACATCCCGCTGTGGGCTGATGCGTTCGTTTGGCGGAAGCGGGCGGAATTTCGGGATTTTGAAACCCGCAATAGATGCGATATAGGTTATCATTCTTTGCGAAACGGGTACCCACATATTAAGTATGAATATGCGACAATATTTTGCAGCGAAAGAATGCTTAGATTAATATATAATCTTAGAAATCTTTATTTCGCTGAACAGCGGCAAACTGCGGGAGAGAAAGCGTTCCGCCTTGTTAAAACCACATATTTAACAAATAGCAATTCAACATGGAAGGGACAGCCACAGACGTCAAACAATATGTCAGCTGAGCGAGAGGTGCATGAGAAATCTTTTCCTCTCGCACCAAATCTTTTCTCTTCGTAAACGGGATGACATGCGGGCGTGGCATGTGCCATAACGCCATCTTTGAAGTGCCATCCTTTTCGCGGGTACGCACGATTAAATACAGATATGATAAAATTTTAATGATCGGTTTAGATGAACCAATTTATACTCTTAAATTTCTCACGACTAATGTCTCACGTAAAGATAATACACAGGTCATTCACATCGAACGCCAATTTTTAAACGAGTCCCTGACGCTGCGATCGACAAGATCTGCCAAAACCGAACGGTGGATGCTATGGGCGGACATAGGAGGCCAATTTCAGACTAGGTTGCTTAGACGTAGGATCTTCTATTTAAGATCTTCTATTTTGATCGAGGTGTCCAGGGACTTCGTCATCGTTTCACGAACCTGACTTCCTTGAATTTGTGCAATGTATCGTTGTGAACTGTATTATAAATATGATCTTGATGGGCATACGATGGGAAATTGGCAATAATAATTAATATAGGGAAGGGTTATACGCGCTGGAATTCACACGTCGTTTCCGTCTCAATCCCGGAAAAATTCTGAACCAGCGTGACGGTCATATCGTCTCGCATCGTCTCGCATCGTCTCGCGTGTCATCGTGAATTTAATTTCCAGGATTATTAAATCATCATCAATTTATCTTCCATCGATATCGCGGATACGATTGCCGTTGGCGTTGACTAGCTCAAGGATAAAGAGCTGCGCACCAACATTTACTGCTCATAATTTTCTCAACGGTCCTTCGCTTCGCCTCATGGGCGGAACGATGTCGTGGCTGCTGTGTTATGCGCAGGGATTTCGGAAGTGTTTGGCTGCTTCTATTTTTCAGTTTACTTATGCATATGTGCCAACTCGCGATACTCATTTTGTGCAGCTTGTGTCGCAGGTTTTCCGATGGCGAGGAGGGGCGCGCTTTCTTGTGGTGTGGAAGTCTAGGGCAACCTAGCTTGGGATCACACCCAACCACATCGGACCCACCTTGTTCTCACGTTTTATTCAACTCACTTTGAATATGCATACAAAGTTTGAGGAGCATCGAGGTGTGATAAGTTAGAGACTGATTTATCTTTTTGGGTTTATGGCGTCATCGCGACCTCTTGGGGTGTGGAAGTCAAGGTTGAGCATGCCAACCTTGCTTGGGTTCGAACCCAACCACATCGAAGTCCTCTGTGTTAGCGCACGAAACTTTGCACTAAATTTGCTGAGAGTAATATTAGTTCACCATCTTGCGCGCAAGGATTGTCGTCAAGTATGCACGAGAAGGTCACTTCATGACAAAGAGCTTTTTGGGTTTGGGTTTTCATGTACCCAAACCAACAAATGCCAAACAGTCAAGGTCTTCCCGTGCTTCCTAGCAAACGAAACTACGCTGATATTTTGCCAAGATATATATCTTCAAGTTCCCTAAAGCACAAGGACTGAGATACATTGTTTGCGAAACAAACAGTTTATTTCCTTGGCAGATCTATTGGGTTTGGGCTCGAATGTACCCAAACCCAATATATTCCAAACAGCCAAGGGCTTCCCGTGCGTTCTAGCGCACGAGACTTTCCACAAATATTGTCGAGATTTATCTCTTTAAGTTTCCTGAAGCTCAAGGGCTGGCATACATCGTGCCCGAAACGAACAGTGTATTTCTTTGGCAGATTTATTGGGTTTGGGCTCGAATGTATATGAAGGGCAATTGGACCGGCTCCCACTCAGGCAAGTGTGCCAACAGCTTCGGTATGGCATATGGCATATGCGTGTGAGTGGCAGAGTTGTATGTTGAAGGCCTAAGGGGCCCATATGAAGGGCAATTGGACCGGCTCCCACTCAGGCGGGTGTGCCAACAGCTTCGGTATGGCATATGGCATATGCGTGTGAGTGGCAGAGTTGTATGTTGAAGGCTTAAGGGGCCCATATGAAGGGCAATTGGACCGGCTCCCACTCAGGCGGGTGTGCCAACAGCTTCGGTGTGGCATATACCATATGCGTGTGAGTGGCAGAGTTGTATGTTGAAGGCTTAAGGGGCCCATATGAAGGGCAATTGGACCGGCTCCCACTCAGGCGGGTGTGCCAACAGCTTCGGTGTGGCATATACCATATGCGTGTGAGTGGCAGAGTTGTATGTTGAAGGCTTAAGGGGCCCATATGAAGGGCAATTGGACCGGCTCCCACTCAGGCGGGTGTGCCAACAGCTTCGGTAGTATGAGGGGCCAGCAAGCTCACTTGTTGTGCCAAGGGCAACTTGAATAGGAGGACTCGGTCTTCGTATGCTCTTGTCTCCCATCCTGGCTCTTCATAGGCCAGCATTTCTTTTACTGAATGCACCTTATTTCTGAAAAACTGAGGCTCTTGGTGGACTGGGTAGTCGTTGCTTCGAAAGTTCATGAACTCTGGAGAGCAGAGGAAAACTGCCTTGTGCTCGTCCAACCCTGACAGCATGAACTGCAAGTCTGGGTGGTCACGGAGAGCAACTGTAGTAGTATTAAGGCCCTTGTGGAACACTTTCTTGTCCATGCGGTCGTAGTAGCAGATTCCGGACATCCCAAAATCAAACCTCACCTCCCTGACTGTGTCCCCCAAGCGCTGCTCCCAATACATCTGCTTGCCGACCACATACATACGATGCTGGACCTGCACAGTGAAAACACCGCTACAATATTAGAACAGATACGAGTAAGCTTGCTGTTGCTTGCCTATGAATAACACACCTGGTGAAACGTGGGGTCATCTTGTGTGATTTGACACACGACGACTGAACGGGAAAGTTCCGTTCGTTGGCGAGCTGGAACGGCTTCTCGATGTTCCTTTGCTTGAGCTTTGACTGCTTCAACGGCCTGCTGCTTCTGTTTCTTGTCCGCACCGATCTTTTGCAGAAGACTTTTGGCATGTTGTGCTCGAAGAAGTGCTGCAGAGCTGAATCGTCGGTGAGAGGGTTCTTCCTGGCAGCTTTGACATCCGCCTGTGCTCGCTTTGCTTCCTCGGCAGTTTCCTTCGCATCCTCCTTGGCTACCTTCTCCATAGTGCGCACTAGAGTTACCTCATCGGTAGTGGCTGACCGAAGATCTTTCAGGTCTTGTGCAGTGGCTCTTCTGCGTGCCGCTGCCGCCAGGGACGCCGAGTCGCGCTTTGGCTTCAAGGACAACTTTGGCGCGGCATCGGTATTCACTGGGTGGCAAAAGATCTCCTGCTTCTTGCCGTGCACATGCTGCCAGCACTTCGTCTCAGTGCACCCCAGAACACATACAGGTTGATGAACCTTGTGCCGCGAATCTAGTTCTGGAGCTAGCTCTTCTCCCAACCGTTCAGAGAAGACGCTGTGGACACGAAGGCCTCCTTCTTCGAGAAAGTCGGAAAGTCCTGACTCGAAGGTCTGCTTGTTGGCTTCTAGGTTCGGCCACTCAGGCATATCGTATCTGCAAGCAATGAGTGAACGATAAGGAAAGGTACTGCAAGAACTATGCGTGTATGAGAAGTACAGAGGAGATGTTCAAAGGTACAGGTTAGGGGAGTTGTGCTGCACTATAATATTAAGATAACAAACATACATTTTGTTTTGAAAATAATAAGTTACAATGTTTACTCATGTGTTCAAGGTGCCAACACCTACGTTAGAGCGAAGTACTAATTGAAGGCTTCAGAGTCGAGTCCAGGAGATTAAGCATTCTGTACGGCAGTATACACCTGCCAAGGGCACGAAATTCTCTAACGAACGCGGAAACATCTGGGCCCAGGTAGACTACCACGTAGCCATGAAGACTGGGCGACGTGATTTCGGGAGATTCTGGACAGTGGAAAGCAGGTTTCTCATACAGACGGCAGTAAGCATACTCATCTATTTGATTGAACCATACATATCCTACAGCTGCTTTAAGTACAGCGATGCAAGCTTTGATATTGCCACTGGAGTATTCACGCACAGCGCGCTGAAACGCGAGCCCGTTTGCACTCATAGCACCGATTTTCCCTCCAGGGGGGTTCATGAAAACGTTTCCATACCAGTGTTTGGAAGGGTGAAAGCCGTTGTCTTTCACAGTGAAGAATGCGTCCGCTTGTACAACTGCATTCGCGCCTTCTTCTGAAAAGGGGTCGAGGTGGATGTGTTTTAAAACTCTCCTGGCAGGTTTTACGAGAACATTCCCAGTCCACCATCTATCAGTGACACAGGACAGAAAAGGGTTGCTAATTGTATCATCGGATTCTGTTTTACAGTCGGAACGCTTGCTGCGACAACGATCAACTCCTTGGCCAGCAGACGAAATTGCTTTCACAGTGATCTGTTTACCCAGCTCAAATGTATTCCGACAGGCCGTCTCCCAGACATAAGCACGTAAACTACGAGAAAAGGGGTGCAAAGCTGTTAGATGAGATATCTGTTGAGGGAGAACAGCAGCGGTTGTGTGCGCTAGATCACACATGACATCGGCGCCTTGCAAATAGCGCATGGCTTGTGCGCCAGTGAAACCCAAGCCCAAGTGTTCGTGCCGAGCGTCAACATACTGCTGAAGCGTGTTGCAAACTGTATCATTTTGCAGAATAACTGGAAGAAAACACGTGCCGATAACCGCCATGGCGAAACACTTTCTGGCAAGCGAGACGACCGAAACATTCCGCAGTTGGGTCTCGACTGCCGAAACGTCTTTCGCATCCCATATGGAAGAGTCGATTCGGGAGTTACCACTGTCGAGGCGGCCCTTAGCTTCCAAAATTTTGTCCCGTTTCCTTTTGGCAGCACGTTTTGGTGGCATTGTGCGTAAACTGAATAGCCCCGTGAGGCTAATGGGGTTTTAACTTGCTTTATACATTCGTGAGATAGCAACAATATTTGTGTCACAAGCCTAACTGAATTCGCAGAGATAGGCATCGCATGACACGAGTTCTAGAGTTCTCGATCTGTTCGATGTGACTCAACCCAGTCGCGCGGTCGTCTGCGCGAAACAGTGTCACTGGATTCCCTTAAATGCGATCCTGGAGTGCACGTAGTCATACCCTTTGTAAAATTGTATCCAGTCGGCTTTATAAATATAGATGGCAGCGCCAGCGGTGTCACTTCATGGATTCCCTCCACCTATTCACATTCAGAATTCACGCATCGTGGCGAATCGCTACTGAGACGTGTCAGGTGTCACTACCCGTAGGAACCTTTGGGGGGGAAACCCCGGCGTGCCACATACTAAAGCTTTGCAAATTGCAATGGGCCACGGCCATCCCATGGCCATGACATGTACATCGCGATGTCGATGTCGATGACGATGACGGCCCAGAACCGCCGAACATGACAGAATCAACAATCATGATTTGCAATTCAGCGATTCGGAGCGGTCAGACGCGAACACACATTTCCTCGTGCGGTTGAGACGTTGAGACCGTCGAGTGTTGAGACATGATATCGCAACATTCATTTTGGTTTTCCGTCGCTGAGCGGAAAGGGCAGACAGCCCTTATTTGACTTGATGGATATGAACTATCTGCGTGATATTGAGAACGCATATGGTTCGTATCTTATTCCCTGGACTGTTAGTAACCCACGGGTACCAACATTCTTCGGATCAAGTAAGCAATTCTCTTGAACCATGGGGGATATAATGAGCGCTCGGGAGTGTGAGTTCGCGCGGGTATGCACGTTTTCAAGAATGTCTTGACACTATGTTTAGTGTAGTGATCCCCATGCTCCCGTGGTTGCGACAACATCTATACTTCGTCACATCTCAGAAAACGACCACTGACATATTCATTACGATACAGTTGGCATGTTGGGACTCGAACCCAATCCGGGATGTATTCAGCTTACATCCCGGACACCATGCATGCTATATTACACGACTATTGAAAACAACATAAAAAAGTCGCGTGAAATATTTCAAGTTGACTATGCGTGCCAAATATAAAAAACTGTGATGAGAAAAACGAAGGGAGCTCAAGGAGCTCAAGGGCTCGAAGGAAACCATGGCGGTAGAGGATGGTTGGTCGCAGAGGTGAACTGCCACGCGCCACCTACCCCAACGAAAGCGAAACCTGACGAAAGGGTTAGCACGCAATTCAAATACAATAACAAACTTTTACACCCAGGTCAGTGGGAAAAACAGGCACAAAGTAAGTAGGCACAAACCAACAAAGAGTGGGGCTGTATGGGCGGGCGCACTGCGGTGAACTGTTTCGGCATACACCATATTTGCAAAATCGAGTCAGTCGCGGAAATTGCCGCAGAAAACGTGCAAAATTGAAAACTTCCAAAAGAACATTCATTGCTCACAAATACGGTCGGGACCACTTGTGAAGCAGCCGTACAAACAGCAAAGGAGAAACGGGAAAACAGAGAGCTAGGAACCAACGTACCGTAAATTGGAGCTTTGAATCTCACGGGCAACCTGCACAATCTCCGACACGCCCACAAACCGCGCTTTCAGTTTACACATAAACAATGAAAAATAGTGAAAAGTGAAAAATAGTGAAAAGTATAAAGCTGGAGTTGCAGGCAGTTCAGGTCTGCGTGCAGTGTAGTAGTGCAGGGTGGGCGCTCCTGGTGAATAATGAATGTAACGTTGGCAGGCGCGGAACGTATTTGGAACGGGTGCTCGGTCAAACACTCATACCGTCTACATACGCGGGTCCGCGGCATTCTCGATTCAGGATTAGGTTCCATGAACCTGCTTCATGGATAGTAGGAAAAATTAACGATGAGAGTCCAGGAAATATCCGGATCTGACGCCCGTAACCATCTAAGATTCAATCGGACGATAACCTGATTTTAGGCTAGAATCTAAAACATCATTGGCTCGAATTTTTCGAACCAATACCTGACCTGAATGGAAGATCAGGTATGAAAAAGTTACGAATTTAATGAAGTACTGTGAATATGATTGGTCAGATGAGCAGCGTCTGTGAGCTCCTCGCAAAATCTGGAGTAGGACAGCCGACGTCTGCAGTAGGACAGCCGACACGATGCGGCAGATCGGCATTTCTGAATCGGAAGGCTCAAAAAGAGCATATTACGCGACTTAATAATATAGATGTATTCCTCCCCGACCATAATGTTGGGTGTTTGTGTAACACTCACTTTCGACAATACAGTACTGCTCGGTCGAGACGAAGTATCATGTATGCACCGGATCCATCGATAACATCATCCCCGATGATGCTCTTGCCCAAAGACTCTCATGGGGGGCAAATTTCCGTGACACTAATGACGCATCTCTCACCGGTGCTGTAGACGCCCTACGTAAAGGGTTCTAGATGTCACCCTGCTGAAAGGTGGGTTGAGCCCCTTTGTGGGCGCGCTATAGCAGAGGGAGTAGCCCCTGGTGTTTTCACTAGCCTGCTTTGCAGGGATACCGCACTCTCAGGACTTTGTCCCCTTTGCTAGCGTAAATGTTTTATTATTATTATTATTATTAGGGTTCCATTTACTTGCTTTACAGAACGTGACATGCAACCTAACATCCGACACTGGGGGGATGCTGTTATTGCACGATTTATTGACGAGTTTAACGCACGTACGGCTGCATTAGTGTCACCACACGTTATTCTCCGGTACATTTTCCCGACTAGAAACACTATTGATGTTAGGGCTGATTAGCGAGCCCACAAATATTATACAATATACAAATAAACACTGCAAAGTTGGACAGCAATGCGAGTGTACGTATGAGCGGGTTGTGAGTGCAGTCTCTGTGTAAAGATCTGCTGAAGCCCAACGCTTCCTCACTTTATACTATATGTCTCCTATCATCATAGATAGTACCGCCATTGGGTTGTGAACCCGAGACATAGGTTGAACGACCAGCATTGTATAAACGACTAGTTCGTTCATGCTGCGCATGCGTGTTCCGCACATGCTAAAAGCGCAGATGGTTCTTGAAGTACAAACAAGATGTATCTTTGCTTTGCCATCTTCGAGTTCGATGTACGAACTCTCGATGACAAGGTCATTCAAGTCTTTCCTTGAATAATGACAGATGATGTGACATTATCATCTGGCGACATGTACAGTCATCGTCGACCGTACTGACGACTGTCATAATAATATATGACGCGACTCGACATGTACAATCATGGTCGACCATACTGTCGACTGTCATAATAATATATGACGCGACCGACATGACATGACATGACATGGTATGACATGTCTGACATGTATGACACATATGTCATCGGTCATGACCTTGACAGATCTCCCCTCTTAAAAGAGTTGTGACCTCACAACGGGCATACCTTTGTATATGTCTATGATGTCTTTGTTGTTGTCGCTTCTTGCTGGTACCAGTCTTCTTACACCGATTTGAGGCGTCCCTCATGGTGTTTTTAGGTTATTGGGGGGAACTGAGTCCACTTTAGTCCCTCACCTTACAGTTCTTAGGATGTAGCCCACCTTTCTGGAAATCGTATCGTATTTCAGAGTGACGTTTCAAGGTTCAATGAATTGCGTTTCGTGATGCAGATTGACGCTGGATTACTGATTGATCCACACGTATCGTGCGTCAGAGTGACGATTCAAAGCATCCGAAGTCTACGTTACGGATATATATTGCGCTTGCCGTCGACGCCTTTGCGAACGATGATCGACGTTTTAACGAACGATACTCGGCCTTATATATACAACTGATCGACGAAAACCCTTGGGTACATGTTTCCACAGTTATATATAGTGCACCCAACCCTTCCTCCCCTCCTGAAGCTACTATGGAGGTTCACAGGCGGCAACGGGGAGCCCGTGTTTGTTTCCGGAGTTATTTCACCGGGGGCTTGTTTTAATGCAAACGGAGAAGGCCCTGCTTACGAGATATCGGAGGGTCTTTATAAGTCCACTTTAAATCCTCACCCGTCTGCCAAACTCCTTTTTTTCGGTCCGGTACGCGCGCTTTGACGAACATCTATCGCGATGAGTGAGAATGGATTCGCCACGTACTAATGTGAAATTTCTTTAGTTATGTTTGTCAAGCACAACTTAGGATCACAACTCCGTCTACCTCAGTCGATGTCTCCGGTAGCTCGGATGACTGGCCACAGAATCCGATGACAAACCACGGTCTTGGCAAAGGTAGCATTAGCAGTTTTTCACAGATATTGGTACCCGCATATGCGTATCTGTGTAAGGGTATGATTTATACAAGGCTCACTACACCTTAGCAAGGAAGGATCAATTCCTGCTCCTGTCATATCAATTTGATGCAGGGTAAAAAATGTTAGGGATATAACCCTGCAGTTCTCGGGTTGCAGCCCATTGCACCGAAGGTGCATCGCAGTCTTTGGGATGCAGCCCTGCAGTTCTTGGGATGCAGCCCTGCAGTTCTTGGGATGCAGCCCTGATATATATGTGACCGATGGATGAAAACCTCTTGGGTACATGTTCCCACGGCCTGATTATTATTTGGTCGGCAATTTATTGGCAAAAGTCATCGGCTACCTTTGACTCAGAAGCCACAATGTTATAGAAGCTGCGACCTATTGTAACCATATGCGGCAGTTATGCCTTCAGCATACGTAGACAATATGATTATGTGGAACTTATAATCTCACTTAAGTTGCATCATGATAAATTTATCCAGGTGTTAACAAATGTTCAGGATTTGATAAGGGGTTGACGCCCCACAAGCCAAAGGTCATTGTCTCATAAGGCTCGCCTCAAGTGTGCGGCTTTGAGGATTAGCGTCCTGGCGAGGCACAGTCATGATGCTTCCTAGTCCATAATGGAGCTGGAAATGAGAATGCTCAAGATATCCGAAGACAAGAAGGCTTTTGGTTGGCCAGTGTTACTGTCAAGATGCTTAACCTTGATGGAATGGCATTCGGATACAAACTGTGCAACCATGCATGCGACTTATGCATTGGTGTATGACTTTGATGAATTGTCTTTTGTCATGAACCTGGAAGGAATGACGGGCAAATAGCTAGAGTGGCGGATTTACTCACTCGGCTTTGCTGTTTATGGAATTTGATGCCTGATGGCACAGCTGGCAATCCTTTGCTCAAATGCTTTTCTTAAGACATTGGCAACAATTTGTGTGCCAGCTTCTCTAGATTTGGGGAGAAACCATGGATCAACAATTATGAATCAAAACACATGTATCAAGGTTGATTCAACGAATCCTTCAACTCTTGAATTTCGACAATCAGAATCTCAGGCTGTTGACGTCAAAGTGATGGTCGTAAGCTTACAATATAGCTTATTTACATTTGAAAAACCATCGTTCTCCTATGTCAGTGCCTTTCATATAATATGATAGAGCCGGAGAAATATGCATCTATGATTTCTTCACAATGAACTTTATGTGTCAATAAGTCAAATAAGACTTCATTTGATGTTTCAATCGGCATGATGTACCGTGTCATCAACTTTATGGCTGCTTACACAGATGCTGGAATTTTTGATAAGATTTTAATCTTCCAAGCAAAATCACAATGATGTAAATCAATTTGTGGCAGCTGTATGAAATGAATGAATCTATACTCTTCCTCCCCTCGCAAAAAGAGATGTATCAAACCAATCAGATGGTGATGGAGGATGTTATTCAATCATTATGTTATGTGAAAAATAGTTTGATAGAGAATCAGACTGAGATTACTCATCGAATGCTTTAGAGGTAACAATGTCAATCTGAACATTGATTCTCTCTACGTCATATTGGCAATATGCCTGACGATTTTGAATGTGGCAAATGCCAGATGATGTCAAATGCAGTTGTTGGGTTGCAGCCCACATACATTTGTCAATTCAGGGTCACTATAGTGTGCCCAACTTAGACAATGTTCTGGAAAATGATTGTCATGATGAACAAAGAAATCAGTGATGGTACCGAAGTTAACTTTGGTATCGAAGCTAATGGAGAGTCAATCAAGAAGTGTCCGTAATGACAACAACTTACTACGAGTTGTATTTTCGTAGTTGATGGATGGCTGACATGTCATTCATTATGAATAGAACATGGCATTGCCTAGTGATATGTGTATATTCTTTAGCACATGATCACTTATCTCAATGGTGCCCAATTCATTTTTGGGCAAACACTATTCAGAGACTTGTTATGATAAAGAAGTATGAATGATGGGTGTGTCATTTCAATCCGATAGAATTGTGACTTGTTGATGACTATAAAATTTCTGTCACTTTCCAGAATGAGGATGAACTGCGCTTGGAAACCAGCTGCAGATTGCGGTGGTCTGGCTTTTCCTAAGACTTCGTGGCCTAATGGTCGAGGCAACAAATTTCTAAACATTCCAGAATGAACTTTCAGAGAGTCATGATTCCTCAATGAAGCATGCGTGTCTTATGTGCCAGAATGATATGAACCACAAGTATGATGTCAATCTATATGTGGATGGTTTATACCATCATATGCTATTCCACAAATAAGATAGTGATGTCAGAATGAAAACTTTGGACAGTTGCAACTCAGTACATACCTGAGTGCATTCAAATCCACTTGTATGCTCAGAATCTGAATCTAATGTACTTGTATATGTACAGGATAGAATATATTTTCTATGTGACTCTGGATTCAGGAACTAGAGTCAATGAAAAACTCCTTTCCTATTTCAGAGGATGAAACCTTTATTCCCTTAGGTGCAATACCTTATCTTAAGGAATAGTCATTTTCAATACAAGTTTCAATCGATTTTTCCAAATCTGTCTGTCACTTTTATGATGATCAGATTGGTCAACTCTACAGCATAATCATTTTCCCTCGCTGAAGGAGATGACTTCCATCATAGGGAGGTATATTAGCTGTTTTCATATGACACATGAAAAACATGAATAATTCTTGGAGAATTTCGGGGAAAACATCTTGGATTGGCTGTGCTTTATTGCTCTATGCCCAAGAATGACCGAAGAGATTGCTTGCCATTTTTCAGCCATATAGCGCGGAGGCTGCTTAACAACTGTTGGGTCATAAGCTAAATAGCTTTGTCAGCTATGTCGGAGGCTGAATAGCCATGATTGCACAGACTTTGTCTTTCATGATGAATAGACCTCTGAGAAATGGTGTCTGAAAAATCAATTGACAACAACTCAACCTTTTGGTATGATGAAGAGCTGATGATCTTTGTTGCACTACAATTGTTTAATGTGCACTAATGAAATGCCTCGTGATATATAATCTCACAGAATAGGCATTGCTCAATGGCGATATGATCAGATATGTAATGATCAATGAAGACAAGATGGTTGGTATGGCTCATTCAGTAGGCATAATTACCTCAAAGAGATGCCAATACACGGATACATATCAAGACATAAGGGCAATAGGCTTATTGAATAGCCTTCAAGGCAGCTAACATTTATGCTGGATTGGTCAGCTCAGTGGCTTTGACCTTTCTACGTGTTGTACTCAGGCCGTGGCCTGCATATTGCATTGAGTAATCTTGACACCTTTAATGATACGTACACTAAGATGATATGTATGAAATATCAAGAATGGTTGCCCTTTTCAATGATCATCGGTGGCAGAGGCTATAGTGCTTGCACCGTGTCAATATACAATTCTAGTCTGGATACATGCTAGACCAGATGTATAGAATGTCTAGGTCTTCAAAATCAAGCTCATATGTATGTCATGGCTGATGTATGTGTCAACTTCATGGAGTTCTGCATGGTTTGACTGTATACAGTCAGGCTTATCAAAACAAAAACAATGATGCAACTTACTTGTTTTATTATTTGTCTTTATTATTTATTTGGTTTTTAGTTGTATTTCTAGCTTATCATCTTCCCCCCTCAAGGAAGTGTATTGCTAGGCGGTTGTCAAGCGCCGTTCAAATACAACAGAGGTCCGACCTCTATGTGATGACGTGGAAGCTTTCTATGAAGCTGGATAGCAGTTCTCGGGTTGCAGCCCAAATCCACGTCATCTGCGTGGGTGATATCGTGCCCAAGCATGTGCTGTATATATACAACACTACCCTCCAGCGGCGAAGTGGCTTTCTATTACCATCATCATACGTTCTCCCAGGTGGTGGATGCTATAAGGATGATTTTTCGGATGTCGTTATCATAGCTATAGACAGTGCACCCAGCGATACTCAACCAGCCTTTGACTGGAGGCCTACACAGAAAAAGATTGCTAGATGGTTCCTCAATGTCCTTCCTAAGTCCAGAGTCACGGAGAGGAGACTAGAATACACCGGAGTTAGCCCTGATATTTGGAATGAAGTTCTGAACGAAAGGGACAACGTACTCCCTTCTTCGTTGTGCCCATGGCCCACTCAAGACCCCCCCTATCATCAGAATAGTGCTGAGCATTATTATGGCGGTCACCATGATACGACAATCACCAATGCAGCTTCAAAGCCCTTCATTAGCACCGTGAAATGGCCCAAAGCACTTACACTCATGGGGTACCTCCCTTCTCTTTTCGGTACTGTCCTCAACACGATAGGTGTTCCCCGTGGCAAGATTAAACCTCTCCTTAAAAAACTTTCAAGAATCTGTAGGCAACACACCAGAAATAGGCGAGACTTGTTTCTGTTAAACACCCCCACCACCTTGAACACCGACCCGCATACAGTTGACATCCTGGGCGATGAGACCATGACGGAAACAGAAGCTGTGCAAAAAACAAATGACTTTCTTCAAACCCTCCTGCAATAATTTTCAAAAGACTTGCAATAAAAGATGGCTCTCTGTCCTATAGGGGAGGGGCCATCCCCCCCTCTCCCCTCCCCCACCACCCCCCCTCTCCTCCGCCCACCCTGACCTCCTTCCTCATCGTCTCCAAATACCCCCTTAATTCTTCGACTTCCCTCCCCACCGCCTAGTTTCAGCCACCTCTCCACTCACCCGGCCATGGCTGCTTCTCCATCTTCTAGAGTTTTTTGCTTAGCACCTAGCTTTTTCTCTAGATGTCACCCTGCTGAAAAGTGGGTTGAGCCCCTTTGTGGGCGCGCTATAGTAGAGGGAGTAGCCCCTAGTGTTTTCACTAGCCTGCTTTGCAGGGTTACCGCACTCTCAGGACTTTGTCCCTTCTGCTAGCGTAAATGTTTTATTATTATTATTATCATATGCTGTGGATATCAATATATGATCAGAGAGCATGGATATATATATATGTACCATGTTTGTCAATATCGGAGAGACTGTGTCTTCTTTAAAATCCTCATGACTATATGTATAATGGTGCTACACTAATGTCAACACCTTCTCTCTGAGTGATTTATTGATGTAGATGTGATGTCGTGGCATAAAATATGTCCACGTCATTGGCACAAGTCATGGTGTGTCCATGCATACACGATCTTAGCGCAGGTCACAATACAGTGCCCGAGCATACGCGATTTTAGCGTAGGTCACATTGTGCCTCTATTTATTACATCTGAGAATATATGTTACTCATCTTTGTGAGTCTAGACAGCATTGTGCTGATTTCAATGCTTTCTCTAGTGACTTATATATCACAGATTATACCAATGTGGTGATCAGTCCAGTGCAATATTTTGTCACCGGAATGTACAGGGATTGTGAATGATTGCAATCCAGCCGGAAGAATAATCTCAACAGCTATTCTGTACTAATGAATACATCGGAGTTATACTCATTTCGACGATTCAAAACCTATGTCATTTGTAGTAATGACAACTCACATGGATATATAGGGTTTTTATCAGAATGCTTTTATGTGATGTCAATATATTATGAACAATTCACTTGCATCTCAGGACAACGGAGTTACGCTTGGAAGGTCTTGAATGGTGGTCTCCCAACAGTTATCAGCTGTTATTCTGGTGCCACATTCTGCCTTCAGCACTGGGACTATATCATCCAGTCTTACAGCGATACACTTGTCCGTTCCCACTCTTATGTACGGCTATAGTGCCAAAGTGTATCAGGTGGGACATATATATACCCAGCAATCCCCAGATTTTTGCAATCCCCAGATCCTTATACTTGACGCACTGGAAACCGCGCGGCGAACGTTTTCTGAGAGATTGCGTGGATCCGGGAAATGGTCAAGGGTTGGAATATGGTCCCATGTTTCGTAACACGAACGTTTCCCAAAGCTTAAGAGGTGTGGGATTACTTCGACGGCCTGGTCACACGGAATGCTGGAGTGCTCGCGAAAGAGAACCGTGTAGAGGTTATACGAAGTTCATTTCCAACCGATTTTTCGCTGATCGAAGGTGTTGCTCCTCACCGACGTTCGATGCCCTCAAACTACGCGAGTTGGAAGTATAGAAAGGTTGTACGACCTAGCAGATTTGTAAACATCGGTCAGTACAAGTATAACGCGACAGCTTTTACCACCGATATCTACACGCGTCGTGCAAACAAGTTCACACCGTGGCAAAACGATTGTCGTTGCTCCGAACGCTAGCGCTGGCTTATCCCAATCCTATCACGGTCGACGCGACGTCCATGAAAAATGGGCGATGGTCACGCGATCGGCTCAGGTCACTATCCGTAATGGCTACGAACCGCGCGTGTGTTAATCCATTTTGAATTCCACGTCCCGTTGAGCATCCTGCGGGCATGTAACGTTACAGTGGCCCATACACCCAATAGTATGATTAGGGTGTTACATGGTATCAATAACCCTAATATAGGTAAAAAATAAGCAGTATAATTTTTTTGCAAAGGTTTTTAAGCAAAACTGCATTTAATACCTAAATGAATGTAAGGTGGTTTTCAGAGGGTACGTTACACCCCTGATACACACATTTAATTTTAGGGGTGTTACAGGGTGTTACAAGTGCTGTATAAATCAATGAATATTCAGATATAGCTGAATAATCAGATCAGCAAAAAAAATCCACACACATTTTTCATTTTGAAATCATGCGTGGGAGTTTTTTACGTATTTTGTTACAGCCAACATGTATACCCCTATATATTACACACCTAATATCTAGGGTGTTACACGAGATATGACCATGGTCATTATGATTTTCTGATACCTTAATAGGTATAGAATCATAATTTAAAATAAAATGGGCACACACTTTTCATTTTGAAATCATGCGTGGAGCATTTTTACCCATTTTATAGCTTTTTCAGTTATCTGAAATATTGCCTCGGTGACATATCTCAGTGTATATGTGGAATGTAAAGTACAGAATCACTGTAAGAAACTTCACTTTTGCGCATGACAAATTTCATAGCAAATAAGTGAATTGTGCTGTATATCAACATCTACGGTTGACAGCATTCTGGGTTTTACTGATTCAAACCCATGTACAGCAAATGTACATTCTGATTATGTATAGATTTATCAACTTAAGTGGGAACATCCATTCAGGAACATCCACTTTAGTGATATTTATCAATCTATGATTTGTTCTGAGCATAGGTCTGTGCTCTAAGATTTATCAAAGTGATATTTCTTATTTAGAACAGATCTGGACTTTGCTTGATACAATCACAGCAATTTGACACAACACATTTGTATGTGTGTGCTGTCCTCAACAACTATTGTCAGATGTCATGTAAATACTGATCTGAGAGTTGCATGCAATTGATCTGATCAAGTCTGAATCAACTGTCAATATGCAACGTAGTTGTTGTTGTTGCTCCAGCGATGATATGTGGGATGAGACGAGTGGACTGCACCCAACAGTTACCAGCTGTTTTATGGGTGCAGTATCTTGCCTTCGGGTCTGGAGATAACTCCATCCAGCCCTACAGCATGTTGTCTTATCCTGCTCCCTTATCTATCGCAATCACTGACACTTTCCACGCACATGTGTTTGGAAAGTGGTATCCATATTACCATGTACAGTATAATTGATCTATTCACTCTGAATCAGTGAATATCAACATATGTAATGAATGCCAGTGTATGTATAATGTGTAGTATTGTTGATTAGTACTTCTGCCAATGTGTGTGTGTTCACTTTTACACACTCTGTAGGATATGTTCTGGATATTACAATATCCTAGACAATTAATCATGCAAGACAGTCAGCATACCATGCACTGAGTAAATCTCACGTGATATATCAAGTTTAGGGATGATTGTAATTCCATGTTGATCTCATTACAAAATGAGTTGCTGGATAGATTTCACATGAAGCTCAGGTGAGCATTCCATCCAGTAATCCACCATAGAATGTACATGTGATCTGAAGAGCATCTCGGCTCCACCAGGACATGACAAGCTAATTATGGTGTTAAGACTACTTTCAGGCACCTTATACTATCATGGGTTCTAATATAATTTAGCATGCACTGCAATATGCTTATGCAATGTTCATGTATTACAGCATGATGCTAGTATACCAGTTGCTAACGTGATCAAACTGATATATATATACACTACAGCTGGTATCGTGATCAAGCTGTATTATTAATGCATGCACAATTCACAATGTTGCAATCACTCAGCATAAAATGTATACATGGTATAATAATGCATGTACTGCATGTTGGTGATTGCTGCAAGTGATGTGTGTGCATGTGTGCATGTGTGTGTGTGTGTGTTGATCCACACACACCTATTGTGCACTCATTATTATATTTCTGGTGAGCATGAATGCTGATGATTAAGAGTATTTGTACAGTTGATCTTAGCAACATCTCGACATCATCATCATCGCAAATTGAAATCTTTCATAGCACGCTGCAAATAACTTATGCAAAAGAGCGCGCTGCTGATGAAAAGCATGTATTGTCGTCGCCATTCATCAGCGCATTATACGAGCGCTGACATGTATACGGATCAAAATTCCGTCGATGACTACTATGCCATATATCATTCTGAACAATTTTCGAGCGTGATTCATACAAGCGCGCGCATGCTGCGATCCACTTCTGCAAAAATATGCGACCATCGCGCATGCTGCCAACTGCAAATTAGTGACCATCGCGCATGCTACCAACTGCAAATTAGTATATCGCGCATCAACATGTATGAAGCCGTACAAAAAGCAATTTAGTGCAATCATGAAAATCGTGATACTGCGCTGATGACTTTCCGCGCGGAAACGATTTCGCTGCTGATTCGTCGCATCTGCGAACATGCATACATTTGCGAACCATTTATGCGAGTACGTTTCATTGCTGCGCTGATGTATGCCATGTGCACACCTTATCGTGTAGTATGTGCGATCAGCTGTTTATGCGAGTGCGCTTCTATGAACGCGAAAATTTTCTCGCACGCTATCTTCGCTATTGCAGCAGATATATCAATATTCAATTTATGCGAGTGCGTCGCCTTATGTGCTCCGCAACCTATCAACACAAATTAATGATATCTATGCGTTGCACACAATTGAGTTCTCGTATCGTGCCAGGACGAGTTCTTTTAGAATACCATCATGTTAGGGCTGATTAGCGAGCCCACAAATATTATACAATATACAAATAAACACTGCAAAGTTGGACAGCAATGCGAGTGTACGTATGAGCGGGTTGTGAGTGCAGTCTCTGTGTAAAGATCTGCTGAAGCCCAACGCTTCCTCACTTTATACTATATGTCTCCTATCATCATAGATAGTACCGCCATTGGGTTGTGAACCCGAGACATAGGTTGAACGACCAGCATTGTATAAACGACTAGTTCGTTCATGCTGCGCATGCGTGTTCCGCACATGCTAAAAGCGCAGATGGTTCTTGAAGTACAAACAAGATGTATCTTTGCTTTGCCATCTTCGAGTTCGATGTACGAACTCTCGATGACAAGGTCATTCAAGTCTTTCCTTGAATAATGACAGATGATGTGACATTATCATCTGGCGACATGTACAGTCATCGTCGACCGTACTGACGACTGTCATAATAATATATGACGCGACTCGACATGTACAATCATGGTCGACCATACTGTCGACTGTCATAATAATATATGACGCGACCGACATGACATGACATGGTATGACATGTCTGACAGGTATGACACGTATGACACGTATGACACATATGTCATCGGTCATGACCCTGACAATTGACGAAGATTTATTACGCGAGCTGTCGAGAGACTTCGTGTTTGTGCGTATCGATAAAGCGACATCCAATATTGGATTCGTGTGCAAGCATTGGTTTTTTGGGCATGTCGTCAAACCTCACAGAAGAGAGGATATATATATGATAGGGTATATATATATATCTCGAGATAAGCAATGAAACAGAATGGCAGGGGGCAGAGGTTCACTGTGTGCTAAGATGATATAAAATACCGCTGAGCAGAGTGTTTTATGAGACAAGGAGCTGTGACACGGTGACTGGTGACAACACAGGTCGAGGGGTGAATGACAGGTGACCCATCGTGCCCCCCCTTACAGTGGGGGGGAAAGGTTGGGCTCCCCGTGACTCAGACGATAGCCATTACTCTCGCTACAATCGTCGAGCCGACTTGTTGATCGATGCACTGCAAGCACAAACGCACGACTTGCTTTCACCAACGCATATAATCGCATATACTAAGGAGCTTCCATATTTCTACGTTGCACCGAAAATGCACAAGTCACCCATCGCAGCGCGCCCAATTGCCGCAACGCACGACTGTGTGCTATCTAATTCACAGAAGAGAGGATATATATATATATATGTGATAGGGTATATATATATATCTCGAGATAGGCAGTGAAACAGAATGGCAGGGGGCAGAGGTTCACTGTGTGCTAAGATGATATAAAATACTGAGCAGAGTGTTTTATGAGTCGAAACGCTGTGACACGGTGACTGGTGACAACACAGGTCGAGGGGTGAATGACAGGTGACCCACCGTCCCCCCCCTTACAATGGGGGGGAAAGATTGGGCTCCCCGTGACACCACCTCACCCCGTGGGGATGAGGTGTCACCAGGCAAGTCGGCTAGCATGCAGAGACAAGGAGCCACACCGGCTCGGCTAGAATGGCTAATCCCAAGTCCAATCCACACGGCAGTGCTAACTTGCAGGTGCACATCACGGCTAATTTCGCTTTCTAAATTGATAATCTCGTCAGTCAATCTTGCTGGAAGTTGAGCCCTGGAAGGGCGGAATCCACGGCACGGTGCGCAGCGCCGGCCACTCGTCGTCATCGTGGTCCGCAGAGTCGTCGGGCTCTGGTCCAGGAGGATCGTGATCGAGAGGCAGGCGAAGAGTGAAAGCCGCTGCGTCAGAGCTGTCAGCCGGAGCAAACTGTGGCGAGGGAGACCCCTCAGCAAAATGCACGGCGGCCGCAGCAGCGGGAGCAGGAGGTGCGGGCGGCTGCAACCACGCGTCAATCGTGGGACGGGGCGGCGCAGCCGGCGCGCCCGCTGGTGCCTGCCCGGGGGCAAATGACGCCGCGCATGAGTAAGGGCACACACCACGGGTGGGGAGGTGAGCGTCAGTGAGCCCCCAGAGGCAGAAGCATGTGACGCACGGGTAGCCGACACCTTCCCACACGAGGTAGAGGCCGCGGCGGGGCGACGGCTTCCAATCGCCGACGGGCTTCACGATGTTGCTGCGCTGGACGGAGTTGAATGATGCAGAGGTGGGGGTGTGCTTGCCACCACCGGACCCCGCGGACGGGGAACGGAGACGTGCAAGGTGGCCCTCGCTCTGCCAGACGGTGCTGAGCCGAAGGAGCAAGGCCGAGAACGTGAATGCGTGGCCGGCAGCCAGCTCACGCAGCACCACCAGATACAGTGGCGACACATGGGGGGAGCTGGCTGCCGACCGGCCAAGGACGTGATGCAAGTCCTGCACCCTGCCGGCATCGTCATAGGAGGGGTGCAAGCGCTGGTGCTTGTCCCCCAGAACCCGAAACACCGTGAGCTGGGGGGCAGGGTCAGCGGTCTCGTCGATCGTGGTAGACCGCAGCTTCGTCCAGAATCGAAAGGTGTCGGGGTCAGTGGTGGCCTCGACGTGGAACCGAAGGCGCTGCAGAGCGCAGCGTCCATCACGCGGGTGGACACGGGCGGACTCCTTGTGCATTATGTTTGTAAACTTTTTAAGATATACGTAGACGCGCGGACATAACGAAGTGTTGAGCATGCTTTTTAGAAAATAAAGATCCGGACATATTAACAGAGACGGTGAAATAACGGTGGGTATATTCGACTACGGTGGGATATACGCGTGTTATAAGTCTCCACAAACTCTGTGAAGCTGGGACGAGATGCTCGGGTGGTCTCACAGTCTAAGATGCATGAAAATAAAATACAGGGGTTTTATTTTCCCCACCACTGATGACGGAGCTGACCTGGCACCTGGGGTCGAGGGGTGACAGAAAGACCAGGGCTCCCTCCCCCAGGGGGGGGAAGTCTGTGTCTCCGTGACACCACCTCACCCCGAAGAGGTGAGGTGCCAGATCAGGCATGCAAGCCAGAAAGCCCTAACCCTAAAGCATACAGATAGTTACAGGCCCAATGGGACCTTTCCCTGTCCAACTAGTTGCGGATCCCCGCTCGGGCGTTGGCCTGGAACAAGCTATAGGCTAAGGAGTCAGGAATTGAAAGTTCTAAGTCACTGTTGAAGTCTAATGCATATACTGAGGCCCACACATGTTGGCACCGGTGATTGGCGGCGATGTGGAACTCGATGCTCAGTTGGAGTTGCTGGCAGACCCGCTCATGGACGGAATCCAAGGGGTGGTCCGAAAGGCCGGCCAGTCAACGTCATCGTCCTCGTGCTGCACGATGGAGAGCGCCGCAGGCGCGTCGTGATCGTCCTCGTCGTAAGGCGTGGGTGCCCTCTGGGGAGGGTCGATGCCGCGATGCGGAGGCGGCTCCACCGAGAAACGGACAGACAAGGCGGCCGCATCAGGTGGAGGAGCAGCATCCTGCGGTGCAGGCTCGAGCGCGCGGAGGGCGTGGGCCTGTGGCGCGTCCGAAGGCGGCCATGCGGACATGGAAGGGGGCTTGGGTGGAGCGACGAGGAGCGAGGGCGGGAGCACGCCCTGGTGCGAACGCCTGGACGCACACGTAGGGGCAGATGCCGTCGGTGTCCATGTGGCCGGTCGTGACGGCCCACAGGCGGAAGCACGTCACGCACGGCATGCCGGTGCCGTCCCAGACGAGGTAGCGCCCGCCGGTCTCGTTCTTCTTCCAAGTCCCCTCGGGCGGGATGAACTTGCGCCTGCCGAGGGCATTGAAGGACCCGGCAGGCTCCTTCCCGCCACCACCACCGGTGCGGGTAGCACCACCAGACGCCGGCAGAGCAGACGCGGAGAGTCGGGCAAGGGGGGACTCGTCTCGGAAAATCTTACCAAGCCGCAGGGTGAGGGAGGCGAAGGTGAAGTTGTGGTTGGTGCCAAGCTCGCGCAGCACCACCAGATACAAAGGCGTGACGTAGGGTGACTTGGCCGCGGACGATCGGAGGACGGTGTACAGGTCCTCCACAAGGCTGCGGTCGGAGTAGTCAGAGTGCAGCCGGCGATGCTTGTCCGCGAGGGTGCGCACGACAGCCAGTTGGGGGGCGGGCTCGATGGTCTCGTCAATCACGGTCGAGCGAAGGCGGACCCAGAAACGATGGGTGTCGGGGTCGCCAATGCCTTCCACCTGGTAGCGCAGGCGCTGTAAAGCGCAGCGCCCGTCGTGCGGGAAAATGTAGGCGGACTCCTCGTAGAGGGAGAGCGCCATGCCGCGAAGTACAGTTGGCAGCACAGTAAAAATAAGCTCGTTGATGGTGTAGTGGTAGGCTTCGTACTCGAAGTCCGGATCCAGAAGTTTGAAGACCTCGTCGCGGGAAATATGACCGAAGACGTGGGACATGTTTGCCAACAGGACGGCGAAGTCAGTCTCGGAATCAGGTCCATCCAAGGAGAGGCCCACGTTCGACTTGAATCCATGGGAGCGAAGGAGCTTGGCCAGCTCCTCCCCATAAGCGAAGGCGTAGTCCAACTTCTCAGTAAATTCAGCACGTTGAGAGTAGTTTCACAGTCACTGTCAAGTAGAAGGTTTGGTACTGCCTCCTACAGAAACCCTTGGTGGCGTCGATACGGTTGTGAAGGGCTTTGATCTCTTTCTTCATGTCGAAGAGCTGGTCGCGGAGCTCCCTGAAGATGGTCTTGTAGTCTTCGTCGTCGCTTTGTCCAGTCAGGGCGAGGGCGGAGTACTTGCGCGCAGCAGCCGGGACGTGCGAGTCCGTCCCGGTTTGTGCGTAGCATTCACGGACCCATTGCTGAATGGTGGTAAGGGACTCCGCCGCACGTTGGTCGTGCAGCAGAAGCCGGTTGACAACCGGGGCATAGAAAACCGGGTTGAGGGACTTGATGAACATGGACTTGACCTCCATGTCATCGAGGGTGCTCTTCCGCCGAGCAGACCGAAGAGCGGCGTTGAAGGCGGCGACACGGTCCGCGACGGGTCGAACTGGGTGATCTTGATGGCCAGAAGGTCTGCGGTGCCTTGAAAAGGTCCGCCGGAATCCAGAAGCATTCTGGCGATCTCCAGCAACACCCGTTTCCCATCAAACGGGTGTGCATCCGCCGAAGACTCCATCCAGTCTGCCGCGGGCGACACCGGAGCGAAGATGTATTCCAGTGTCGAAAATAGTAGCTTGTTCGCCTCGGCGCGAACGGGCAGCGTGGCATTCTCCAGGTCGAACAGAGAAGAAAACGCGGCCTCCTCAGTGACGAAAATGTCCCGTAACGCCAGTACCAGACGGGCGAAAACGGAGCTGACGTTCGATTCCGTGCCATCAAAACGTCCATGTCTGTCGTCGTATACCTTCTTGATGACGAGCTTGGCGGCACGCTCGTCGAAGGACTCCTTCGCCAGACGTCTGACCGCGTCGAGGAACATTGCCCCCGCCGATTGGGCAGCCGGAGCAGCCGCAACTGTAGGAGTGGCTGGTGTAGTCGCATGTCTGGCTGTGGCATCGTCGAAAATGGTAACTAGGGAGCGGCGTGTGGCCGCAGTGTGAGATCTCGTAGAAGTGCCCATGATGAAATGACTACAGAGATAGGGTGAGGTGAATAATGCGAGGTGAGGTTAACGGTTTGGGCGACGGCTTGCGAGTCGTGGCGGGTCGTCGAGGATAAATCGGGGAAACAGCAAATAATACGCGGTCGTGTGGGACGAAAGGACGTGATCAATGCTGGACGGTGTACTAGTGACCAGAAACAACAAAATCCAGCCCAACGATACTGCACGGAAAATAAGATGCCATAACGCGCGTCCCAATCATGTCCAATCAACCGCGCGTCCGTAACTGAGCCATACCGCCCATACCGAAAACCTCTCTAACGCGGGTCCTCACCCCATCTCAAGCGTCGGTGGTTAGCCACTCATGGCCAACGTCGTGGCAGTGTCAAATTAAGAGTGCGTGGGACCAAACCTGCTGAATATATCAACTTGAATGTATATTCACTGTGAGTCAGATAATCAGAATAATCGGATAACAAAGAGTGAGAACTTCCCGTTATATGTTCGGGGTCTAGGGTTCCGGGACCGGTGACAGTAATACACCCTAACTATAGGAATGACAGTCGGGGCGTCACTTCCAGCAATATATACTATATCTACGATTTTTAAAATTTTGCTGGTACAGCTATATATTTACCAAATTTTGATTGTGTAAATTGCGATTATCGATGTTCAAGCACTGTTTACCGTTGTTCGGATTGAACGTTTTTGTTCCTAAAAATTTCGATCTCGCATCCACCATGATTTATATATCCAAGTTATCCATTGTAAATCTATATAATAACCTGCCCTCACGTAATATGACATCATTTCTCACTATATATATCACGTCATAAATAGCATCCGTTGGCATATTGCTGTCAACGGCTCACAATGTCACTGCATTAGTCGATACACTATTAGAACTGTGCTAAATTCGAGGTTTTCAAACATGGCTCGCAGTGGCGAAGCGGGCAAGCGCGTGGGGGCGGGCGGGTGTGGCAGGTGGTCGCAGGTTCGAGCCAGGCAGGGGACGCAAGAGCAAGGTGAGCAGCAGAGGAGCGGGGACTAACCGGTGCGGGAGCCGGGGGCGAGAGGGTGAGGACGTCGAGGGATTCAAATAATTTATTATGCTATTTCATTTTTAAATTTAAATTTATTTTAGATTTAAATTCTCAAATAAATAATTTCTTATTTGTATATCGCGTGCTCCGTCACCCGAGCAAGGGCAGACATCGTAAAGATGCCGAAAATACAGCCCGACGTGTCATCCGAAATGGCAGAACCACATTGGCCCCCAAAAAGCAAGGGCAGACAAGATGCTCAGCCTGTACATGCTAAGACTGCGAGCGTCTGAGCGCGCCACGTCGGATCGATAAATGATTAAGTCGCTTCGATCCTCCGAAGATTCGCTTTTGCATTGCATAGCAGACGCGAGGCTCAAGAAATGTCAAATCATTGATGGCATGGCAGGCGCGATGTTCGGAATGTGCATGTTCAGCATGCAAATATCTCGAGCGCGCCACGTCGGCATGATAAATAATCGCGCCGTCAGATGTGCCTAGTGGAGATCTCATTATTGAGATCGGCTGGGCCTAGTACCTTACATGCTTAGTCAACCACCAGCAGCAGCAGCAGCAGTAGCAGCAAAGCTCGAATCCCAACGGGCGACGTAGTCGAATGTCCGATCTCACGATCGCCAGACGCTAACGATGACAGTGCCACAACAGTCGCGTGTATGTACCGCGACGCAACCGCGACCCCATGGCATGCTCGAACGAAAAACGAAAGGCGCTTGCATTGCAAATTTTGTCACACGGTCGATCGTCCAATTGAAATGCTACAGTAGATCCGGGCTGCTCCGCAGCCAGTGCTGTGTAGGGGAGATCTGTATGTCTACTCTGGTATCACCGAGCTGCACCCCGTCACTCTGGGTGCAGTACTGGACTCCCTGGGTGCTGCAGCGGTGACTCACCGTCTGCCTGGCCCACTGGAGGACAGTGCTGCACACTACTACCGTGGACATTGTGGTGACGGTGGTCCTCTGGCCTTTGACCCCGAGTAGCTCTACTTCTGGTTCTGGCAGTGCACCACTTTTCTGGTGGTGTGCTGAGATGTGCTTTGACCTAAACATGGTCTTCAATCTGGTTTATGCTTTTACTTTGGCATCTACAATTACTTTTCTGGTTTGCTAGCTCAGTGCCTTTTAGTAGTTTAGCGGGAGATCCGTGCCCGTGAGTTTCTGCACTTGTGCTAGCTAGAGGGTTCCAATTTGTATATCAGAATTGCACAGTTGGATTAGCAGTTAGGTCTGTCAGCCTGGCCTTGCCCTAACTAATCTTGCCTTATCTTACTCTCCTAGACAGTCACCACCCACAGTGCTGGGGTGGTGTGCTGAAATCTGTATAGGCAGCCCTGACCGGGAGTCCCGGTGCAGGCCCCTATGACAGATCCCTAGACCAACTCTGGATTGCTGACTGATCTATAGGTTCGTACTGTGACACCCGCCGTGTCACAGGTAGTCTAGACTCCGAGACCGTCCGAGACCGTTCCGGCTATATCTAGCTTAGGGTTTATTTATCTGATGAGTTTATCCACACACAGTTCGGGATTTTCTGATATCTAGTGAACTAGGATATTCCAGTAGATTGTTCCGTGGTGTTGTCGACGCTCGGCAACGAATCACGTGGTATTATTTGAATATTGTTGATTTGCTTCTTGTTGAAGATTCGCGGAATCGAATTATCTAATTTTGAAACTTCATTTTCTTTTGCATCAGGATCCAAACCGTCCGAATTATTTGATTTCGTTGTTTTCTTTAGATACATCGATATGGGCGCCGTCGGATTATTTTTTTTCAAATTAATAATGTAAGACGGTACGTGATTCATAGCACTCGTAGCATACAAAAAGGTTTTCTATGTGTTTCAAACGTGCCGTATCTTCACAGCCACAAGCAACAACCACACATTGACCATTAATCCAATCCTCACAACAATGACATTGCCAATATTCCCAAGGGACAGTTTGATTGAAAAAACACCGCCTCCTCTTCTACCATTGTTCCCGCCAAATGGGCCCAATTGCAAATTTGATCACACGTATATCGAGCCCTGAGCCAGCCTGTGATCCAAAACATCAATACTTGTCATCTAACTATTGGACATTACCCATATTACTGATTACGGAAGCTGCGGAATCTGGATTAGACTACGGAATCTACCCTCGCGCGATCGATGATGACTCGTACTCCTGCGCGATCGATGATGACTGCTCAAACGTTTTCAGGAAGTTTCGAATTCTTCTAAAGAAAGTTATCAAAGTTGACAACTTTTCGGAGGGAAATCATATTGAAATAACGAAGTGGCTAATTTTCCGAGTATTTATTTTCCCCTCTTTATTTCGCATGCCCATTTGAATACGTAAAACACATATACCACTGAATTTTCACATACAAATAAAATACACACGGCTTCATTCCGACATATTCCAAATTGTTATCAACCGTACCCAAATTCTTACAAGGGGACATATACCGAAAGGGTATATTCCTCTAATTTCTTTGAATTCGATTTCAAGTTTGAAACTAATTCCTAGCCTTGGTTCCAAGAGAAAAGAACAATCGGATCACACTCCAGCCATTAAGGCTCAGCTATGACTATGTTTCAGGAATGCACACAGCATGTGGCAACTAAGGTAGATACTATGACTGAAAAACACCGTTTCCGACTTATTCAACTACTAAGCTACGTATTGTTAATGACCTTGCAAACCATGCGCGGAATCCAAAACAAGGACGATCCAATGACGATGCATTCCTCGTTATGCTCGATGTCAATATTGCCAATTGGCGGTCGACGGTTAAGATACTGGTGCACCTGTGGAATGCCATCATGACAGATGTTGCACTATGTGATGGAGGAAGAGATGGAGGACGCGCGCGCAAGGAACGCGCTGTGCATACAAATGAGGCAGTGCAATGTGAGCACGATGGTTTCCCGAAAAATGAGTGCAAATGTGAAGAATCGGTACGGAGCACCGCTGAAGTCCCACAGATCTATGATCAACCGAGGTGTCAGCTCTAAACCAACGAATATGAAATAAAATATGCGGAATTGGTGCAAGTTGCGCTCGGTCAGGATTGCGGCGGCTTCATATTGCTCCTCGCATTGTTTGGCTTTCTCCCATGCAGCATGGGATTGTTCCGCGTGCACCCTATTGGCGCTTGCACTGGGTGTGGAGGTCCACCATGGTGCCACTGGCGGAGGTTTTTGAGGGCCTTTGCCATCCAGCCGTTGGGTGCGGATATCAACGAGACCGCCTTGCACCCCCTGCAAGAGCCTGCTTACCGGAAGGAGGATGGCGCAGAAGCAAATTAAGTCCAGGCCATGGAGTATTATCCGCCACGTCATGAATCCTCTGTCGAAGGAGCTCTCCCCGTCTATGATGGTCTTCACCGAGTACGCTATCAATTGGACGGGGATAAGTACTGAGATAATGATTTTTTCAAGGGTTGGTAGGTGCGGCTGCAGGGAGAGCCACCCAATGGCCACAAGGATGGTCACCCCAAATACCATGATTCCACGCAGGACTTGTAATGTGATGTGCACAGCATCGAACGTGTCGGACAACCCCGTGATTCGGATTTGGTCGTACCGCAACGCCTGCAACCGGGCAGGGCGTGACAATCACCCGGGAAGGGCGCTCTCTTAGTGCACCATCCTGAAAGGCCTGACTGCCAGACCTGCGTGAAAGCAGAAAGCTGCTTCCCGGAGCCGCAGTTTGACCGCACTACATGGAGCTTATGCAGGGAGACCGGATTTGTGCTGACGGCATGAGAGGAAGGATGTATGAAGTCTTAATGTGGGCGGTGTTATCACCACAAACATTCACACTCTGAAGACCAATATCACAACAACCCACATCTTGAAAGGGAGTTTTATGCTATTCATAAAAAAGTCTTGCTTATTCGCAAATGTCCCATTCACACGTCACAAGGGATGAAAGGGCGTTAGGGTGGTAAAGTGTTGAGCTTGCGGAGGAATATCGCAAGGTAAGGAGCGAGCTTCGTCAAGACTCAGAGCAGAAACACGGCAAGGGCGCGAGCCCGGGGAAATGAGCGCGAAAAAGGCCACACATGCGTGAGCGTTAGAGGTGCTGGCGGACCTGTGTTAGAAGGGAAAGGGTCTTAAGCCCGAAGAGTGCCGCGACAATTATTTGCATTTTCTCCGCGTTCCTTCTTCTCACGACCAAGATATACCATGCAAGGGTTGCAAATAGGTAGAGGATAAAAAACAACCAAGATAGAGAAGGCAAGATGGCGTCGCCCGCAGCCAAGTGATCTATCTGTCCATCAACCTGGATAAAAACAATCCAAAAATTCAGACTGACACGCTGGCTCATCGTGTCGCTCCACACAGAAGGATCTGCAGGCTGGCTCACCATGGCGGATGCATGTAACATGGTATGATCACAGCATTCGCTATGTCCTTGCAGAAAGAGGTGCTGGAGGCCGTTGCGTGCTCCAGCCGAGGCGATATTCAGTGATACATGGGATCGCATTTGAGGAAACCGAACGAATGACTCGCTTTGATCGATGACGCGATTTGCGATGAGCTTTAATCCGTCGTCAGGCCAAATTAGCGAACCGCGCGAGGAAAGCTCTACATTGCTTCACAAGCATTGTGACAGTCACGCTCCTCTTCGTGCAAAGCGCCTCCTGAACTGTCTTTGCTGGCCTCAACGTACCAAATTGGTCAGGATAATCTGTAGGTTGATTGACACCTTGACCTGCAGGGCGCAGTTAAGAAAGAATACGCTGTACTCCTCTACTCCTCGCTCGGGCGCGTCCCATACTCGATATATTGAACCGTCTTGTAGGCGTTGCGACGGATCGAGCGGCCAGCTGAGTATCACCTGTACCCTATGATCGTTCAAGATGTCACACGGCTGCTCCGAAAGACTCATCACACCATTTTCCAACTCCCTCGTAACCCGTGAGGGAACCATGGCGATAGCCATTTTTATCAACATCGCCTGACTGTCACTTCGGCTTTCGATCGTGTCGTTCAAAAGGTGCAAAACCGCATTTCCGCTCGGTGCAAAGCCGAACGGCCGTGAGAGCAGCACCACTGAGCGCGTATCCTCGAGAAGCTTTGCCTCAAAGCGCATCGACTGGGTAAGATGGAATTTCAACACAGCGGTCAGGAAGAGTATCAGGAGCTGCCCACGAAGCATATTTCTGTTATTTAGTTGTTGCGGCCGTCTGCGCAAGCGCCGCCGAGCGCGTCTTCGACGGGGTGCACCGCCTGCACTTCTCGTGAGTTAAATTGCGGAGCAGGAAACCGTGATACCGCTCACTTTGAAAAGCAGGAGCCACATTGTGCAGGTCAGTGTAGAGGAACTCCTCGTTAAGGCGAATAATCCTGCTCAGAAGTTGTGGAAGAGTTTCGACATTTCCTAGCACGCATTTCGAACATCAAAATGCTGAGCAAGTGCCATCTGAGAATAGGTATATCGCATGTAGTAGGTTTATACGAGAGGTTGCCAACATTCATTCTCGAGACGACGAGAGCCTACAGTTCAACCTTACGCTCGAGAGATTGTCTTGGCCAGGCATACGATAGGCACGATGGGGGATATTCATATTATTGAGAACAAGCGAAGGCCGAGAGTTCAGAGTAGGAAGGGCTGCGCCTAATCGTAATGCTAAACACAAAACAGCCGGTTATCTGACTCAGCTCCGCTCCGCAGAGCACCCCTAGCTACCCCTAGCTACCCCTAGCTAGCTACTGCTGATAATCTCACCGAAAGGGTGTGTTCATAAACACAGAACCCCCCTGCCCTAGGGCAGGGTATTGACCTGAACTGTGCCTATAGGGCTCCGTGCAAGCACGGAATGAGTTGCCCTAACTAAACCCACACTCACAGGTGTCTCGGGAAAGGGCAATCAGAACAGTGGTTGCTAAAGAAGCCAGTAGTATTAATAAAACTGGCAAACTAATCACAAACATATTAAATAAATACACTAGAATTATCAAGAAGGGTGGGAGGGTGGGACTCAGTGACAACAACCAAGTCTGAAAGAGTGGAGCCGAAGCCAACTTCGGCCACCACCACATGGAGCCGCTCTGCTCCGCTCCCACTAACTCAGATAACCGAAGTTATCTGCCGTCGATACGTCCCGGCCTTCGGCAGGGACGCTCCTCACCGTCAGATAACTTTCGATTATCCGACTTAGCTCCGCTCCGCAGAGCACCCCTAGCTACCCCCAGCTACCCCTAGCTAGCTACTGCTGATAATCTCACCGAAAGGGTGTGTTCATAAACACAGAACCCCCCTGCCCTAGGGCAGGGTATTGACCTGAACTGTGCCTACAAGCACAGCAGGGGCTCCGTGCAAGCACGGAATGAGTTGCCCTAACTAAACCCACACTCACAGGTGTCTCGGGAAAGGGCAATCAGAACAGTGGAACTGACACAAGATCGCAAGGTGCCAAAGAATGAATACATTACATTTACTTTTAATAGATAACAAGGGGAGCAGCCTCATGACTGCCCCCGCCCTCTTGGGGCTGCACTGCAAGTCTAGTAGCCCATGGCTCTAGTCACTGAGAGGCGTGTCTCGGTGGAATCCAGTATGTAACGGTGGGCACTAGAGGCTGTATGCCATGCCCCGTGCTTCTGGAAGAGCCGGAAGTCCACCTTCTGGGCTGCTACTGTAGCTCCACTAGATCTGAGAGACTGAGTGCACCACTTCTTCTGAACCTCTGCTTCTGACATGCCGGTGGTCCTCTGAAGAAACTTATGAACCTCCCTCCTGCACTGAGGGTACTCAATGTGCCTTCCATTCAACTGAGTATTCTGAGGGCGGAACCTGGCTACTCTGCCATCCCACCCCTGGTACAGGTTAACCAACCCTGAGAGGCGCGCTCTGGAGATGAGAGCCTCATTCAGGGCAACAGGGCAGGTCCTACGGTCTAGCCCCCTGGATATGTACACCACGTCCCCCTCTCTGAACTGATCATTCTTCCTCTCTATGAGCAGTGCCTCCATGTGGGTGGGATAGAACTTGACTAGCTCTACCCACACATACTTCATGTCCTTGTACCGAAGGAACCCTGCCCACATGTTGGCAACCATAGATGCCACAGACAGGGCAAGTAGAGAGCATGCCTGGAAATCTGGTACATAAAGTAGAATGCCTGTCTGGAGGACCTCAAGAGTCAAGGGCTCCTTCTGATTTTGGAGCTTCAGGCCGAGCCTTCTCTTAGCTGACTGTCTGACACCCTTGGCCAAGGGGTGCTTGGTAGGGGCCTCTGCTGCCGGCACTAGGGCCATCTCATGCAAGGCAAAAATAGCCCCTGATGCTGACTTAACTACTGCATAGGACTTGGCCTCTGAGGCCACCAGCTGGAGGAACAGGCACACTGTGAGGGGGGCAGCTGGGACTGGTACCCGTGGAGGGACTTTGGCTGCACAGAAAGCTCTGTACCTGCTGATAATGCCCAAGTAACTGTCGGTCCAGGTGGAGGCAGATCTAGTGTTGACCATACCTTCCTTCATCGACTTAAGCAGTGACTGGTCAAGCGGGTCGCTAGGGCTTACTTGGAGCTGACTCCAAAGCTGTGACGCCAGAGCTCCACCTGCCCCCAATCAACGGGACCCGTCGATCCTCAGCGCCAACACCCGAAAGGCAGGGGGGCCGACGGCTACCTCATTGGCTCTGGACTCGCCCATATTACATCAAAATATCCAGGAGGGTAATAGCTCCAATATTCCCAATCTTCAATTCTGGTGACATGCGTAGATCGCCAGAACTTATCAGAATCTAAAGATACTGTCTGTGCCTGAGGGAAACATTCTGAGAAGGATCTTTGAACTGAGCCAGTGCCACTGGAGAGTACCAGTATTCTGATAGGTTTTACTGGAGCTGGCGATAACTCAGTCACATACGCCACTTCTCCAGAATCGGTAAAGTGTTGTTCTTCCCATGGAAGACACGCACTCGCAGAACTGTCAGAGATACCCCAGAACTGCGCTGATAATTGCTGCACTAATGTCCCACTGTCCGCTGTCATTATTGACGCAGCATTCTGATGGCGTCGATGTTCCCTTCTCCGCGCAGCTGAATCTCTGACCTGCTGTTCCATTGCTAGGCGTCTCTCTTCAAAATCCCGCAACTGTTGTAATGGGGCACCACGCTCTAACTTATCACGCGTTCTCCACTGATCATGGGCTTTAGAGAACCCGGTCCATCGCACCTTCCATTCCTCTATTTCTTTGCCCCTGCTCACGCGTACGCGTCGGCTCAAGATTTTCTCTACATGAGCCTCCTTCTGTCCGTCCACCATCACTGCTTCAGGTGTCACTGTCTGCTGTCGCAGAGCGAAAGTGTCCTCTCCACCTGTGTAGGGTTTCAATCTGTGCTGCGCGAACACGTCATGCACTCTCCAATGTGGGGGCAATTTCAGTCTATACGCCACCGGTGCCCCTCTGTCTGCCTCAGGCATCTCCGCTGCAGATCGCTGTAAAAGCGTTCCGTAACTGCAACTGGACCATGCCACCGCTTGCTCAGCTTGCGGCACAAGGCTCTGTCCATCAACTTCTCCGTGAGATGTTTAGCCTCAATCCAGACCAAGTCACCTACCGCATACTCCCGCTGCGTGTGTCGCTGATCAAAAGCGTCTCGCTGCCTGCGTTGTGCTAGCTCAAGTTTGCTGCGTGCGTCCCGCAACTGCGACGAAAATCTCGACGCCCATTCATGTGCAGTCCCCACCCCTCCTTTTCGTCGCCCGCTGTGCAACTGAGCGGCCTCCAAGAAGATGTCAAGCTGCGACATGGGCGACACACCACAACATAATTCAAATGGAGTGAAGCCTGTAACATCATTACGCGAATCGTTGATTGCGAACTCTACGTTTGTAGCGTATAAGTCCCAGGACTCCGGATTGTCCTCCACAAACGATCTCAACATGTCCTCCTCCACCCTGTTAGTGTGCTCCGCTTGACCATCAGAGCGAGGGTTGTAGGGCGTAGTCATCGCCACCTTCACACCCATCAATCTCATCAACTCCTTCCAGAAGGTATCCTGGAAGCGTGGATCACGGTCACTGACTATTTTCATCGGAGCTCCATGTTGTCTCCACACCGTGTCAAAGTAGATACGTGCCACTGTAGCAGCAGAGCTGTCCCCAAAATTCATAGGAACCACATGTACCATTTTAGACAGTTTGCATGTAAATGCTACAAATGCGTCATTGCCTTGCTCAGTTAAAGGTAGGCCTGTGACGAAATCCACTCCCACATCCTGCCATACCCGAGTTGGAATAGAATGCGGGTTCAGCAATCCATCTGGAAAGGATGATCTGGGCTTCACCGCCTGACAAACTGAACAGGAGGCAACCCATTCTCCCACATCTTGGTGTGCATTTCTCCACCAGAACCTTCGCAGAACACGCTCCAGCGTTTTATCTCGGCCAGTATGGCCAGCTGTCGCTGACTCATGCGCTTCGCGCATGATAATCTCTCTCAGCGGAGAGTCCTCTCCCAGCACCAACTGAAATCTTCCCGATGCAGTTCTCCACAGTACTTCACCCACCAGACAGAATTCTTTGGTGCGGCTGTGAGGAGCACACTTTACCTTAGTGCGTAGCTCATTGAGAGGTCCATCTCGAGTATATTCGGACTTCAATGCCTCCAAGAAAGCAGCATCAGACGCTCCTTCCTGAGAGTCACGCAATTTGGCTGCTTTGCCTGCGTGTATCATAGGTACTCGTCCTCTTGGTTGACGTACTCTTTGGACTCGCTGCTTCGATGGAGGCGCATACACCACCAGCATAGGCTGCTGTAAATCCAGTAACGTTTCCCATTGGAACCCTCCATCAATTGTACTGGTTCACCTTGCGCACCATGCGTGGGAATCACCTCCTCAATACGCATTCCTGCTCGCCTGAACAGGGACCTCCACTGCGGCATTCTGGACTGAATATCAGGCAGTAGGAACACAGCAGAAGTGTTCTCGGGGTCACATCGCCACTCCTGCACGTAATGACGCAGCAAGGCCTCCACTGTCAAGTGTTTGTCTGAGAACGAGGGTTCGCACCACACAAAATCATGTAACCCTCTCCACTTTTCCTGTAAGCAGTTGTGCCAGAACCGCTTGACACGCCGATTGTTGCCATGCTCATCGCAGCAGGCGTCGACGTCGAAGTTGCCATATTTAGCCTGGATACGGTCAAATACCTCCTGCCGCACACGCATACCGTGCCAGCCAACTGCCTGGAACCGTACAGACTTCCTTGGCTGCCTCTGTGATGGCAATGGAGCTTCTGCAGACTGTTCCTGCACTTCTGAGCACTGGTCTTCCTTCACATCCCCTTTCAGGGCGGAAGGCACAGAACGCCTGTCCTGCGGGCTACCCTGCTTGGGCACTTTGGTGTTCACTTCGCCTCGTTCTGAGGCGGCATCCCGCAAAGGAGTTTCTACATCCTCCTTCACTCGCAACACTTGGGAGCGGGGACTAAGTGGAGCACTTGAGAAGTGTTTAGCCTTCAGAACTCGGAACCGAATTATCGTTTGTACCTCAATCTGGCCCTGATCCAGTATATTATAAAAATCCGAATTGTGTGCCTTTGCACGTTCAATCAAAAACATATCTCCGAGCATCTGTCGTAGTGCCCACGGGCACAGCCTTCCACGCAGCCAACTTCACCGCGTCCGTACAGTCTCGCACCAGATGGTCAGGACTTTGACACGCGTAGCAGTTTCTCACTCGCTTCGGATAGGTCGGAGTTGTTGTCGAGGCCGGGGGCGATGGTCGAACAGAGGTCGGCGCTGCAGCGAGCTCAGCGTGCGTGGCCGCCATCAATCGATGGGGCTCCCGCGAGCGGCTTCGGAAAAAGGACCTGGAGGGTGACGGAGATGTAGAAGGGGAATTCCAGGAGCGGCCAGGTCGTTCTCCACTCCTGTTGGATTGAGCCTGAGCCGCCTTCTTCTCTTTACGCGACTCGATGTTTTTGGCAATCTCCAGCACTTTTAAGATTGCCTGAGTAACATCACGGGGCGTCGCCTCCTCCTTCATCTTCTCTTCCCACACATGCGGCTCGGAGAGGTCCAGTTTGATCCTTCGCAACTCTTCACCCACCTTGTCAGTGTACGTGAGGCCCCTCCAGAATATGTATGAGAACTCCGACTCAGAGACTTGTACGCACCCTTGAACGACCTTCGCCATGAAGTTCACTGTCTTGTGGCGATTGGTCAGACGCGAGTGGTAGGCGTCAGCGGACTCATCTTTCTTCTGACCAATCTGTAGGTCATCTCGAAGAGTTTGCAGCTCCGCCACCGGAAGGGTGCTCACAGCCAGATCCCCCAGAAATATGTCGGGGTCGCTGTACCGGAGACGCCAAGCTTCTGATGTTCCAGAACCACCACCAGCTCTCTCCATGTACTCCTTCTGTTCCATTCCCAACGCAGTCTCGGTCACTGTCCAGAGCACCTCTGCTATCGAAGATTGACGCCCCTCTTCCGCGTAGCAACTCGCCTGAGAGAACGCCCTCAGTACCACCTTCTCGTTGAGGAGCTTGTGCAGATTCCTCGCAAAGGTCTCCAACTCAGAGATGGCCTTCTCTTTACTCAGCTTTTCCGCGGAAGGGAAGCGGGTCAGCTTTTCAACGAGGCGGTCGATGTTGCTCTGCACCTTACTCTCCAGATAGGCCGCCTTGTCGCCAGGGTCGTGTTCTCCTTGTCCAGGAGGACGAGGGTTAAAGACCTGGGCGTGTGGAGAAAGGCCTGGACGAGCGTGGGGATGTGGCGCAACCGATCCTGCGAAATAGGGACTCCGGTGTTGCGGCGCATGCGGTCCTGAATGCAGGGAATGTCCATGACCTCCTGCAGAAGTTCCCGCTGCAGCCGCGATGATCTCAGATTGAACAGCGAGACCGGGTGGGACTCCAATGTTTGATAGTCCAGGTGGGGCAGTAAGGGCAGGAGGGACTCCAGCAGGTTGTACTCCATATTGTACAGACGAGTCTCCTGCGTGTGGGATTACTGCCGATAAGGACGTCGAAGTGTTCGCGGTGGCCACCGGAATACGCGTTACCATCGGGTCATTGAGTATAGGCGTATTGGTCAGGGCCACTGATAATGATGGCGCCCCGACCATTGATGAGGATGGCGCGGCCGAAGAGGATGGAGGCGTCGCAGGAGCTTCCACGGCCGGAGGGTTCCTCTCTCTCCGGCACTCGTCCACGTACCATTGACTTCGCTGCACCTCGAACCAGGCTGCCAGGCAATCTCGATCCAGCATGGAGATCTGCTCTTCAAGGGGCCAGTCTGGGATTTCCATCCAGCTTGGTGACACCACCCCCCTTCCTCCAGGACTGCGGTGATACTCGTGTAACACCGTGTCCACCGCGTCCTTGTTCACCATCATGACATAGGTGGGGACAGCGGGGGATAGAAGTAAGGCGGGGGAACCAGTTACCAACCCCCCAGCGGAGATGTACTCGTGAGGGGCATACCGATCAACGTCAGGGCCTTGTAGAAGAGGTTGACGCCGAAGGGTCCCGTGGATGCCAATCCAGTAGCCGTGGGCATGTCAAACTGAAATTCTGAATACCCAGGCGGCGTAGGCGTCCACAGGCTCAACCCCTCCGCAGTGACTAGCATCGCCCTTCCCCGGTGCGATCCACTGTAACCGCCAGGAGGATAGTGTGGGGGTCCAGAAGGAGGTCGACGAGGAGGTTCAGATTGATCTTCATCATCTTCTCCTTCTTCTGCGCCACCGTCTGGGGGAACGCCACTGGGACCTCCGCCCTCCGCTGATCTCCTAGGTGGTGAGTGTGCGCTTGTCACTCCCATCCCGCCAGTTGACTTACGTGGCGCCCCGTCGTACGCCTTCTTGCGATCCACTGCCTTCCACTTCTCCTTCGAGATTCGCCGCCATTGTTCCTCCTCGGTCCCAATGCTGTCATTCGCCACCGCTGGAGAGGAATCACTTCCATCAATGACGATGGTGTCGAGGGAAGACCGCCGCATCTTGGCCAACTGTCGACATGCTACACCTGATTGTGAGTCAGAATGTACAGGGTCAATACTCTCTCGCAGTTGTCGAAGCTCCTCCACCGGCATCTGGTAAGGTCTTCTACTAGGAGGAGGCTCTGCATGGTTGTCCATCTCGAACGAGACCTTGGCCACACGTCCTTCCGCCCGCTGCGTCCCCGATTTAGGGTTAGTCGAGTCACACACCTGAGTCGAGGCTCCCACCATCTCAGTTACCACAGCCGCGTGGTGCGACTCACTTAGGAAACCCAGCTTGGTCGCCAACTCCATCGAGAGCCCCTGGGGCTTGCTCATGTCATCCTTCATCGGGGGAAACTCCACAGTTAGGAAGCCCAGCTTGATCGCCTCCTCCATCGTGAGCCCCTCAGAGGACTTGCGCCTGGCCTCCTCAACCCGGGCGATCTGCGACAAGCTATCCTCAGGTGATGGTGGTGGTTGCGATGTTCGCGTCGCTCCTGGCGTCTGACCTAGAGATACTTCAGCAGAAGGTTCTCCATCAGCGTTTCCAGGCTGTGGCTGCTGCGTCTTAGCAACCACCGCGGGTATGGATAAGGATTGCGAGCTCTGCGTCGCTCCTGGCGTCTGACCTAGAGGTACTTCAGCAGAAGGTTCTCCACCAGCGTTTTCAGAGTGTAGCTGCTGCAACTTAGCAACCACTGCGTCGCTGATGGTCTGGGTAAGGTCCGCCACCCCCTGTGACCCAGCCACACTGTGATCACTGCCCGAGCCCGAACCTGCGCGTTCCGCCAGCCTACGCTTCCTCGCTTTGGCGTCCCTCCTTGCTCTGGATCTCTCCGACATTTCAGAATTCGATGACGACGGTGAATTCGAGTCATGTCGGTAAGGAAGATCGTGACGGTTCCAGCTGTAGGGTCCCAATGCAGCCCTCGAACGTCGGCGTCTGAGTGGGGGATGTCCATCCTCACGCGGCAGTGCATACGATTCATTGCTGTCGTTGTCCGGGTACTGCGTCGCGTAGAACACCTCGGTGCGCCCTCGCTGTCCAACTTCCCCATCAGACTCCACATCGGGCGGTGACATCGGTACACCAGAACGGACCTCGCTGATCTCGGACGCCTCCGAAGCTGATACCATAAAGACGCCCGAGGTGGCGTTGCCCAGCTCCGACGCACGCACGGCTGACGCATCCTTCATGTCCTCCTCCGCTGCAGCTGATCCACCATCTGCTCCCGGCATCCCGTCAGCACGCACACTATCTGTAGCGTTTCCGCCATCAGTTGTACGCGTAGATAATGTGTGCGCACGCACCTCGCCCAGCCCCGGCATTCCGTCCACACGCATACTATCTGTAGCGTTTCCGCCATCAGTTGTACGCGCAGATAATGTGTGCGCACGCACCTCGCCCAGCCCCGGCATTCCGTCCACACGCATACTATCTGTAGCGTTTCCGCCATCAGTTGTACGCGCAGATAATGTGTGCGCATGCACCTCGCCCAGCCGCAACGACGGTGAGGGTTCCCACTCCACACGCATAGGCAGCGGGTTCCCATAAGGAGGTCGGCCCTGTGTGTACCAGCCTTCACCCTGATATGGTGTTGGGAATTGAACATTCCTGAAAGGGTAATGTCCAGTCCAGGTGTGTAATGGTAATGGCGCCGCTGCATCGGTGGGTGCAGCCGATGGTGTCATATACTGTACCGGCTGATCCGCTGTCCACGGTGGTGGTATTGGCCCTCCTGGATATAAACTGCCGGGTGCAGCAGCTGGGAGGAAGTTAGCTGCTGCCATTGGTGATGCCCTATACATAGGGACTGCGAAGGCAGCAGGGTCAGAGAACTGCGCACCATATTGCCCCGTTGTAGGCTGCCGAACATACCGTTCGGCAGTAGCAGCTCCCAACCTCCCATGCCTGCGCCCGAAACTGCTGCTCCAGGATACCCGGACGATGGTGCAACGTGCCCTGCTTCAGAATGCGCCCAAAAGGGCGCAGCAGCAGCAGGATCAACAGCAGGTTGAGAATATGGTGCCACTGGCTGTGCTCCCGTCGGTGTGCCAAGGGAAGCTGCCGGCAGGTGGTGAGGATAATGGCTTACCGGAGGTAACCCAATATATACTCCTGACGAACCGACGGCTGAGGGGTGCTGCCCGTGTTGCATATAGTGTGCTCCTGAGGGCGCACCATAACCGAGATAAGGTATCTCGGCATTAGCTTGATAAGCAGGATTGGTCTGTGGTGTGCCCCTGAATATACCACCCGACGTCTTATACGTGTACACGTCTGTGCCACTCATAGCCCGAGTCCAGATATATATATATACGACGTCAACTATCCACAGAACGGACCACCCAGTAGGTTGTCGTTACGTTGAAAACAGTCCCAACCCGTGCAGGATGGGTTTGTGTGCGCCACACACGAAGCTGTTTTTCGTTTCCGACCACTAAGAATACTATACTAGAATGATATTCTGTGTCCAGAAAAGCCGTTTACGTTTGCTAGACGTCACCGTACGAATACCGTGTTGTCGTTAACGTTGAAAACTGCCTCGACCCGTGCAGGATGGGTTTGTGTGCGCCACACACGAAGCTGTTTTTCGTTTCCGACCGCTAAGAATACTATACTAGAATGATATTCTGTGTCCAGAAAAGCCGTTTACGTTTGCTAGACGTCACCGTACGAATACCGTACCCTGAGTGTTAAGAGCTGAAGGAGACGACATACTGCATACTACCGTGAGTTTCCGTGCATTCCAGATAATTTCCGTCAATATACATATTGTCCAGGTATAAGTAAACGTCGTTGCAGGGCTATATTGCCGATCTGAGCATATTTTTCAAAAACCGATGAACGACATGTTTGAACGTTCACAGTGTGAGAAAAAGCGCCGAACGTGTCCTGAACGATATATGATCTCTAGAGGCTCGTAGTCGTCAAAAATACTTTTCCATGGATAAGTTTGACATATACAAACGGAAAATAATGACTAAGAGCTCATCTCCCCCCCAGAACATACTGTGCGCATGGAAGTCGCTTACGCTGAAGAAAGCCGAGTGCTGTTATCCCGCGCGAATAGCATAATTGAAGGCAGCACTCGCCACATCTGATACCAATTTGTCACGGGCATACAAATGCATATACGAAGTTTCAGAGTAATCGGATACGAATCGATATATATCACAACCGGTGATTATGCAATACAGCCCGCGTTACGAAAACATTTTTATTCTGTAACAAAGCTCCCGAGGGAATCGTGTTTCATCACTATATAGCACAGATTGTTCGGCTAGTTTCTCTCGTCACAGGAATCCCTGTTTTTCCCCAACCTGCGCCGCCATAAATGTCATCTCTATCGTCATCTATCACGGTATTGTACCAACACCGTTGATTCTGTCATAATCGTTCCTAATAATATTTCTATCGTTCACGATTCTGCCAGAGAGATAACATTTACTGATTTTGCATTCTTCATCCACGATCTCAGATTCCCTATCAATATTTCTCCCAATATGCCGGTAATCTGAATCGGATCCCCCTTCCGTGGGGGTAATTGGCAGTCTATCGTGCCCCCTGGCACACATGGCACTCAAATTTGACATAGAGACATATAACAATCAGAATAAGGACTGCTGGGTTTAAAAACACTGTAATGTTTCTTTTGATTGCTTCTAAGGTTCCACCAAAACCGAAAACTAAGCCGTTTTTCTGACGTAAATGACGCATATCCCATGAATGCCGCTCGCTGAGGAAAACAGAATGGCGCCATCAGATGAGCAGCCTCATTCATTGAGATATCGACTTGCAACTTGAGCTCGGTCCTCGTGGTTAGAAGCAGGCCGGCGAAGCAGCAACAGAAACCATCCTCCTTCGAGCTGACAAGTGATGGCCCAGGTCTCACATCTCTGCACCTGCCCGCCTGCACGTTCTTCTCGGCTTACTGCCTGAACTGTGTGATGCAGGAGAGTTGTACTGGGACGTGGATGTTCTCCACGGTACCTTTCCCGCCTTTGTATTTGATGGAGACGCAGAATCTATCCCCCCCATGTCAGCACGGGCTGCGAGCTCCTCCTTGGAGGCTGAATTGCCCGCCACCTTGGCACCGAGCTTCGTCTTGGATCCATCCGGCCGGATGTGCACCCCGGTGCCATCGGTGTGGTTTTTGATCTCGGTGCCATCCTTGAGCACGGTGAGCGTGGTCGACCTCTTCTTCCCCGGGTTCGTGTTGGCATAGCGGCTCCCCACGTGTGCGTACGATACCCTGGAGGGCTTGGACACCGGAGTGCACACGCTGCTGCGCTTGGGCTTCCACTTGGTCATCGGCTCCGCCTGCGCCACCTTGGATGTCTCCTCAATGGCTTCGCCCTCGTTGGATATTGTGCTCTCCTCCTCCTCCTCGCCACCTGTACAACCAACCACCCCTCCTCATAAGGATCTTCCCCCACGCCAAAGCGCGGACCACCTGCGAAAATGATCCCTCCGCCAGGATGGCAGTCGACTGCATCCCACATCATGGGGCGGACAAGGCCGTAGGGAGTGAAGACAACGTGCGTGTTAGACGAAGCCAAAGCTACGGCGCGCCTCGGGCTCGAGGCCATAGGGGACTGATACTTGTGATTGTTTTGTATTCAGTTTGCCTCTCAAAACTGGTCTCAATGAAAGGTGGGGGAAGAGAGGGTGCACCAGGATCGTGCAAGATGCATATGAGCCGGTGCGCACCTTCTCGGCCGGTGAGGATCACGACTTCGGGCTCGCTCCCTGCCACAGGCTGCATTTCTGCAGGTGACGGGGGCTCTTCAGAGGACGGCAGCTCCAACCCGGAGGCCTCCACATTCTCCACCTCTATTTGTATCCCCTGTCCAGACTGTGCCTCCGCCTCCATCTCCGATGGTTTTGCCGACCCCTCTGGTGGTGGTGCCTCCGGTGCTGGCTCTGGAGCCGTTTCTGCCTCCGCCTCTGTAGTGGAGTCTGGCTGCGGGGCTGCGGCACCCTCCTCTATAGCTGAGGTGGGCTCCAAGACGCTCGCTTCACCCTCGGAGCGTTCCGGGCCGGACGGCGAGCACTGCACAGCTGGATCGCCGGCCACGGTGGGGGAGTCGGGCCGCGGTGAGGCTTCCGTGGAAGAGCTGAGGTTGAGGTGTGTGCCAATCAGGGTTTGCGTGCCGTCAGGGCGTATATGTAATCCAGAGCCGTCCGGATTGAGCTGGATGGATGAGCCGTCCTCGAGCGTGGTGATGGTCGTGTCATCGGGATTATACTGAATCTTACGGCCGTCTCGAAACACTTCGATACGAACACCTGTGGAAATTTTGATTTCAGAGGCTTCCAATTCAAGGCGAGGCCGTTGCTGCGCGCACCTTACAAAGCGAGGCCGTTGATGCGCGTAACTTACAAAGCAAGCCGTTGATACGCGCACCTTATGAAGCGAGGCCATTGATGGATGCACCTTATGGATGGGTGCCTATTGATGCGCGCACCTTATGGAAGGGCGCCTATTGATGCGCGCACCTTATGGAAGGGCGCCTATGGATGCGCGCACCTTATGGAAGGGCGCCTATGGATGCGCGCACCTTATGGAAGGGCGCCTATGGATGCGCGCACCTTATGAACCTCTTATGGGACCGCTCCGTGATCCCAGCAAGCAGGTCCGCACCGTCCCGTCGACTATCCCAGCTGCACACCGGCATCCATACCTGTTCTATCTACGGTCCAGCTGCACACCAGCATCCGCCTGTTCTATCTACGGTCCCAGCTGCACACCGGCATCCATATCTGCTCTATCTACGGTCCAGCTGCACACTGGCATCCATATCTGTTCCATCTACGGACCCAGCTGCACACCGGCATCCATACCTGTTTTATCTACGGTCCCAGCTGCGCACCTGCATTCATACCTGTTCTATCTACGGTGCCGTTTGCAAGCTGATATCTCGGCGTCATCAGAGGTGCCGCTCGGCTTACTGCGAGGCGACACCAATCGTTCTGACTCGCCCGCGCTGGCGCAAGCATATACCGCAAAGGGCTCCCTCTGAGCTCCCCTTTGCAGATGCCGGTAGGCAACAAACATCTGTCTCACTCGCCACCAGGACAAGGAGCATAGACGCAAGTGTAAATCAGAAACCTCAGCGAAAGGACTGACCTCGGCGCTATAAAAACATCTTTCGGCGGGCAAGTCTTCATATAGACACATCCGAGCATCGAGCTGAGCCACACGATCGATGCAGCATTTACGGTGCCCGTCAGAGCATCGGGGCACTGAGTGATTATCGCGCAGCACCAGCCTGCTCTAAGATGCGCTCCTAAAGCGTCGGGACGCGCAGTAGCATTTCTCACCGGCAAAGCTGGTCTGCACCTTCTTGATCGGGCCACTTGGTAGGGTGAGGATCTCCGTGCCATCGGGAAGAATCGTCATGCTCGTGCCGTCGTTTGTGTTCATTATCACACACGTGCCATTTGGGCTTGTCTGCACCTTCAGCCCGGAGGAGATGGATGTCTCGATGCGCGTCCCATCGGAGTTCTCCTGATGCCCCACAACAGCTCAGGATCTCCCCCAAGGACAGCAAAGTCTGAGTGGAGGGAAACTCGCTGGTAGCTCACACTTGGCCCAACCTCTGCTTCAAACGTTACATGGCTCAGTGGGTAAAACAGTGACCTGCCACGCGATCGCGCAGCTTCGTGTGGCAGCTGTACCTGCACCAGGCGGCCGTCTGGGAACCTTTTGATCGTCACGCCGTTTGGCTTGCTTGTTACAACAGCACCATCCGGCATCTTGCTAACCACCACCCCGTTGGGTTCTGTGGTAATCACGGTGCCGTCCGGCCGAGTATCGATAATCGCGCCATCGAGCTCGTACTGCACAGTCTGCCCGTCGGGCATCCTCTCCAGCTGCACACCGTCTGAAAATCTGTGTCGGGCAGAGGCGGGAGGATCCCGAACAAGTCCAATCAGCACCGGGAACCCCCCACCCTTGGTTCGAAGCACGTGACAAGCTCCCTTTTTAAGAGACTGCACACACCGCCAGCTGGCAAACTCCTTGCACTCCATCTCACCCTCGAGTAGGAGAGCTCATGATAGTCCAAAGACTTTGACCAAACAGCCGTTAAGGCAACGAACCTCCTCGTATCCATCAACCGCGCCCTTCACCAAAGCGCCCCGCCCATACCATAGCACCTGACCGCACTTCTTTCACTCTCCTGATGTTCACAGCGATGGCGGAAAAACCCTAGAAGAAATATTGTGGGGCAGTCTCGCCCGTTAAAAGCAACAACCACAGATAGACCACCGAGCCGAGGACAGTCAGACCTAGCGTTTATCAGCATCGAATGATGGGGAGCCTCTGCGGGAGGCACAGTTGCTTTATCAGCTGTGCTTAAGGCGAATTTGAGCGAGGATGCAGCAACAGCAAGAGCCAGGTCCACACCAAAAGGCATAAAGGTTGCGGACAGGGATTTGACCGTTCACATCCCAGAAGGCGAGCACAAAGCCACCATAAACTCAACCAAGGATCGAGTCCCGAGAGCAGAAGCGCCTCCCTTGTCGGGAGGACTGCCGTAACAAACTGAAGAGCGGAGGGAAAGTCCTTCAGCCATGGACGGGGACCGACATGAGCCCCACCTCCGCCAAAGTTGCACCTTGGCGGGGCTCTTACGCAGCCAACTTCAGCCAAAGAAACAGTGAATTTTCGACTCGCCTGACTCCAGGGAAGTTCTGAGTCGTACTCGTCTGAGCCGCTTGATCTTAGGCAAAGATCCATGAGAAAAGCTTCAACCAAACACCTGGGAAGTGTACACTTCATAAGCTGGACTGCAGTAAAGGGCTGGACGGCAGAGCTGAAAAGAGTCCAACTTCGGCCGAGCCTCTGGAAGGACAGTTTCATCTTTTTTTACTTTTTAGGGAAGAGTAAGCTTGGCTGCAGCGAAAGACCGGGATGGTCAAATACCAGACCAACCTCACTTCAGCTAAACTCCTGGATGGAGGAGGCCCCGACGAGCCCGACTTCAGTGTCAGACCCAGACGGACAGATCTCGGCAAGCCCCACTTCAGCCAAAGACTTGGAACTCAGCGAGATGATGCAGACGCACAAACGGATCCCAGCAGGCACACACTGCTAGGCGGGGCGAGGCACATCCCCAGGAAGTCGTTCTGGCCCCACAGCAAGCATGAGCATACCAGACTCACGTGGATCGGTGGAACAGCATCACACCGGGTGTTCAGAAAAAAAGACGTCGGGAGCTCACAGATGCAACAAAGAGAGTGAACTTGAAAACCGAACAAGCTGCACACTCCGAAACATTAGCCACAGGGGGCACGCCTCAGAATGGAAAGTGCATACGACTGGGTGCCGTCCACAGGACAAAGAGCGGACAGCAGGCGACGGAGGCCAAAGGATACGGGCCCTCGACGACGGTGCGCAACCGAATCCGATGGGGTCAGACAAAATACAATCAACTTTACAAGATCAATCATACGCGCCTGGCTGGCTGTAAGTTGGGGTAACGCAGCGAGACTCCACCTGGTGACAACACGTCCGTCCTGGTACCTCGTGACGATTCGATCGTCCTTCCATCGTTCATCCGACAACGTGTACTCCTCGACGATCTCCCCTCCCGGCGGCCCGCCTGCCTGCGTTAACGCGCGTGTCAAGGGAGGCTTCGCCGGAGTGAACCGCGTTTTCCCGTCAGCCGTTATCTCCTTCGTGCCCTCCGCATTCGTCTCGATGAACGACCCGTCCGCGTTTCTCTGCAGCTTGGTCACACCATCTGCGGAGGTCTCTATTGTGGTGCCGTCAGGGTTCCGCTGAACCTTGCAACCGTCAACTTTGCAAGTTATGACGGCGCCGCTGATAAGGTAGTGCTCCACCTCTCCGCTAGAGTGAGTCACGATTTTCACGCCGTTGGGATTCGTTTGTATGACCGACCCACCCGGACCCGAGGACTCGATCTTGGTACCGTCTTGGCTTATCTGAACCATGGTGCCGTCCGGATAAGTGGTGATATGCAACCCATCTGGGCTGGTCTGCACGGTGGTGTTGTCTGGATAAGTTTCAATATGCACCCCGTCAGCGCTGGTCTGGATTGTGCTCCCGTCGGCCATGATTTCTAGCCGGTCCCCGTTCGGACTCACTTGCACCTTCCGGCCGTCGGGAAAGGTTTCAATCTTGATGCCATTTGGATTGGTCTGAATTGTGCTGCCGTCTGGGAGAACCTCTATCTTTACCCCGTCCGCGTTCACCTGTAGCGTCCGCCCGCTATCCGCGAAGACCCTCGTGGTAGTGCCATCCTGGAACGTTTCGATTACATCCCCGTTTCTCATCTTCTGAATTATGACCCCGTCTGGACGAGTTTCCATGGTGTCACCTTCTGCGGTTCTCTCTATTCTGGTGCCGTCCGCACTGACCTGGACTTTTGACCCGTCGGGCAGCACGGTCACGGTCACCCCGTTCCGCTTGTGATGTACAACGGTGCCGTCCTGGAGTGTTTCTATTCGCGTGCCATCAGGGTTTAGCTGAACCGTCCGTTGATCGCTGAACTCTGTAATCTTCGTCCCATCCGCAAGCACGCGCTCAACCTTCATTTGTGGATCGCCTTCCACGACAACAGTGGAAGCAGGGTTTCGCGGCTCTCCAGGGCCGGGCGATTCTCCAGGGCCGGGCGAATCCATTGCAGGTTGCGTTGCGGCGTCGTCCTCCTGTGACAGTAAGCATGGAGCTCGTGAGAGTCGGTGAACAGGGAACCCAGACATCGGTAATATGGTGCAGAGTCCAGCGTTCTCACCCTATTTTCGTTGTCGCTGCCTTCAAGTTGTTTGTGCTCTTCCGGGTACAACTGTGTATTTCCCGGAGAACTGCAAAACGCGGAGGGCGCGTAAGGACGCCGGAGAGTTGCAGCCAGTAAGTCAAGTAGGCTCATGTGAGCATGCACTCTGATCAGGAAAAACACATCAAACGCCGTATCGGGCACCACCCAAGATGATATACACTTAGGAGGCGTCACGCACACTCGCTCAGTTTCATGAAACTGAAGGAAGGGCTAGAAAGCAGGACGCACCTCACAAGCTCATCCTCCGCGTCTGCCATGTAAGGTGATGTTCTTTTGAAAGGCTTTCGGGACGCAATAAACTGCCGAAAATATTTGTTGTACCCTCAAATCTGTTTCAGTTCGCAAACTCGGTACAGTTTGTATTTAGTTATTTGATGTAACCACAAACCTACCTCAGTTCACGAGGTTATGATCGGACACTTTACGATGACAAACGGAGGCGACAAAGGTTGTTCAATGTTTCATGCTACTGTCGGGACAAACGTATGAACATATACTGAGAACTACATGGGTGCTGTCAACCCCGCGGTAGAATGAAAATCCTTCAAGGCTTTCACAAGGACGATAAACTTTCTCCGAACACGCAACGGAAGACAGAGACAGCTAAAATCACTGAGGAACTCCGTTCAACAAAACGCCCCTATATTTTTTAAGGACACAACTCTCTTGAAAATGAAACAGTCGGCGAGTTAGAAGTACACGTATCAGACAAGCTTGCACCGCTAAGACATGTCGCGTTGCGGACGAAGAGAGCCGTTGCGAGGCACCGAGGGCTTCTAGGGCACGCTAGAGCAAGAGCGAAGGTCCTAAAACCTAGGTTAAGACAGGCCGGAAAAAAGATAGCCTACTTTAAGTTTGCGAGGAACGCTATGTCGTTGACTTTGACATAGAGACCAAGATATTCTTCGTTCTGGCGTTGCCTTCCGCCACTGCAAAAGAATCCCCAGTGGCACGGTCACGCGCGCCAACACGCAAACCTCGGCCAACGCATAGCAGCATATATATTCTTCACTGTGTAAAAGAATGCTCCATGCGCACGCTTTGTATTCGAGTTTTCACTCGCGGCATGTTCCTCAAGCTGGTATGAAGCAGCACCCAGGCTGTCGAGTGTCCAGATTCATTCGTTTGGTCTGAGCACTTCACGTTCCCTCGTTCATTCTTGAGTCTGGGACGTCGGCTTTTTTTACGAGTTCTGTGACATCGGGGTTGCGATCTTCTATAGGGGGTACGTGAACGTACAGGTGGGAAAAAATAAACCCCCCCTGAGTATCCATCATCCGCATCATCATCATGTGAAGAGTGAGAGACCGCGACAAATAGAGGCGGCGCCAAGGAGGGGGTTGGGTACCTCTGGGGGGCTCCCGCCCCCAGACCCCCCCCTTCATTTTTCTCTGATGACCTGAATTACATTATTAACGCCGTGTGAAGTCATACGTTGTCATTTATGCATGAACTGCATGTAATGTGGGGGCTACCGCTGGGGGCTCCGCCCCAGACCCCCTTCATTATTCACTGATGACCTGGGTTAAATATAATTAAAATTTAATTATTACCGCACTGTGAAGTCATACCTTGTCATTCATGGATGACCTTTATATTTATATTTAATTTTATTTATACGTGTCGTGTCGTGTCGTGTCGTGTCGTGTCGTGTCGTGTCGTGTCGTGTCGTGTGTACAGTGACACACTGAGTCGTGTGTCACAGCTCACTGTGTCGTGTGTCACAGCTCTACTCTGTGTCGTGTACAGCGTACATTGTACAGCCTACGATTCTGGCTTCATTTTTTCGCACTGTTAAGCCACTGAATTTTCGGAATCCGTTCACACATTTCTCAGATTTGAAGAATGAAGACGTAAAAAAAACTGAGACAGAAATCGTATACAGCGTACAGTGTCACAGTGTCTGGCTTCATTTTTACACAATGGCTTCAATTCATAGAATATCAATACAGCATACGCAGTACAGCCTACGATTTGGGCCTCAAAAACGCAGTGTTAATTCGCACTGTTAAAGCACTGAATTTTTTCCCGATTTTTCAAAAGAGGGGGAATCTTCGATTTCATCTCCGATTTTTTCCCCAATATGGAAAATGTTATCAAAAGATTGCAACCCCTGGACTGGCATGGCGATGGCGTGGGGCTCGCGTCGGGCTCTTCACTTCTCCGTTCTCGTTTTCCTTCCACGCGACGGCATTTGATTTCGATTTCAGATTTGGACTGAATTTTAAACGCTCGACATACGTACAGTAGAGCTGCCCAACTTAAACTGGTCCGTTCATTTTTAACAGTGGCAATTTTCCGAATCCGACAGTCCATATACGATTCCAGAGATCAAAATACGATCCATTCCTTTGTTGCTCCCCAGGAATCTCTTCGGACCTTCCGATGTTCCCGATCTGAAAACATTGGACGGCTCAACTTTAGTTGGGCACCCCTAACGTACAGTGTCACGGTGACACAGTTGAACAGTCACAGCCTGTCGTGTGACAGATGCGGATGGTGATGGTGATGGTGGCCAAACTTGAAACTTCAAAGTTTCATAGAGAGAGAAACTTCAAAACGAGTCATAGAGAATGATTGCAGAATGCAGAATCATAGATAGTCACCATTCGAACCTAAAACCCGAGACCTTATTCGTGTTTTATTATCATCTACAGTATCTTAGTGCACGAGTGACCAAGCACCTGTGTTTTCTTGTTTTCTTAGCGAATATCAATATGTGTCCACAGTGCAGGCTCGCAACGATGATTGCACACCCCAGTACCCTATTGGATTCGGCGCAATGTTTGCTCGTTGAACAATAGTTGTGAGTGGTTGTTTGTGATAAACAAATTAAAAGATGATACCCAAACGTCTCATGTTTGATCAATGACCAAAAACACATGGCAAACATGCCCAATTTTTGGCAATGTCGGCAGTAAATGCCACTATCTACCTTGTGTTGCGCCGCGGAAGATGTTTACCTTGTGCTGAAATCTGTATAGGCAGCCCTGACCGGGAGTCCCCGCGGTGCAGGCCCCTATGGCAGATTCCTAGGTAGCCAACACTGGACCGTGACTGATCCGTTGTCAGATATATAGTCGGGTGTATATATCGGATAACAGAGAACAAACCCTGAGTTAAGGGTTTCGATATCAGAACGGTAAAAAGTCCCAGATTGATAAAAGAGATACACATAAATACTAACGGGTGTTTCCCGTCTACTGGTGACGGTCACCCAGCCTACTATAGGAAGTGACAAGTGACAGATTTGACTGTCGGTGTGTCACATTGACAAAAAGAGTGATATATATAGGCAAATATATATGCTCTAGTGAGTGTGCTGAACAGTCTCGCAGGGGCGGGTGTTCTCGGATACTAAGATGATATAAAATACTGAGTCAGGTGTTTTATAGCACACCGTGACACACGTGACTAACGGACACTGGTGACACATCGGGCTGAGGGGTGACAGACAGGAGACCCACTGTGCCCCCCCCTTACAGTGGGGGTGGCAAGATTGGGTTCCCCGTGACACCACCTCACCCCGTAGGGTTGAGGTGTCACCAGGCAAAGAGACAGGAGCAGTGCAGGGTCTAGGGGCCAAACTGGCCCGAGCAGTTCGGCATGCGCCATCCCAAAGTGTCCAAAAGTCTGATGCTAACTAAATCTAAAGAGTTCGGCTCCCTCGAGGGTCAATCACAAGCCGTGTGGGCTTGGAGAAGGGTCCTTTCCGAACTGTGACGTTGAATCTTAATCTTGTTTTGCCGCGGCGTCACCCTCGATCGCATGCGTCAAGCGCCAGTGAGGCAATACCCATCCCTACAACGTTCAACCAACGCCGGTGCGCTGCCAGAGCCAAAAGCGGCCTGGCACCACCAGAGTGGATGCGTCAACGAAGAGGGGGCAGGGGGATGGAAGGTGAAAAATGCGGCGAGCCCCCACTCTGCCGCCAATGAGCGCGCATGCAGAGGGGAGAATCGGTGGGGTTGGTGTCGTAACACCACCGCACACCACCACACAGTGGCCAAGGGGCACGAAGGGTGGAGCGGAGAGCGGAGGATGCCGCGGACGCAACTCGTCGTGCTCAGAGTTGTCGTCATTGGCGAAGGCGATAGACTCGATGTTGGTGTCTGGTGCATAAGCACCACCAGACACCACCAGACCATAGCCAGGTGCAGGATGCCGTCGATGGACTCGAAAAGATGCCAACGCTGAATGAACAGCGGGCATGCGCGCATTCTGGCGGTCAGCGGACATGGTGGCTGACCGCTGGCTGGAGAATTCCGCGAACGCGAGGTTAGGGTTCCCAAGCGAAGACATAACTTTCCTGAAAAATGAACCAAATCCAGCGATGGATGAGTCAAATTGGTGTAGATTTTGACGAGGAAGACGCCGGTGACGTCAAACAAGTCGTGCGGCAAGCCAGTTGTCCTGCAGGAGCAGTGCTGCTGTCCAGAAAGGCGAGGGCGCGTTTGGGCGCGTGTCTACAACGTAACTTTTCGTAAAATCAACCAAATCGGGCGATGCAAAAGCCAAATTGGGGTGAAATTCGACGAGGAAAACGGCGGTGAGGTCAAAAATAACGTGCGGTAAGCCAGTTTCGCCACGGTACGGGCGCTGCTGTCCAGAGTTGGAAGCACGTAGTCGGTAATGTTGGAAAATGCGTAAAAACAACGGGGCTCAACTCCAGCCCAAATTGTCAACGGTTTGGTGATAAAAGTTTGAACGCGGCCGCGATCTTCAACGGTGGCCGAGGTCTAGATGTGGTTGCTGACGGCGGCGTGCGTCAGTTGCCGACGGCGTGCGGCTGTTACAAGGAGAATCGGCGTGCTCCCCAGGGATCCAAAGTAACAAACGAACACCCACAAGTGGTGGCCGATAACCTGACAAAAAGAGTGATATATATAGGCAAATATATATGCTCTAGTGAGTGTGCTGAACAGTCTCGCAGGGGCGGGTGTTCTCGGATACTAAGATGATATAAAATACTGAGTCGGGTGTTTTATAGCACACCGTGACACACGTGACTAACGGACACTGGTGACACATCGGGCTGAGGGGTGACAGACAGGAGACCCACTGTGCCCCCCTTACGGTGGGGGTGGCAAGATTGGGTTCCCGTGACACATCGACACACCACCTAGGGTGGTGACCGGAGCCAGTAGTGAACGAAGCAACAAACTCCCTACTCAACTTCAGGAGGAAACTGTAGCACAACTGGGGGCCTGTACTCTTGGTCAGGGCGGTCCCAGGTCACGGCAAGATTGTCAGATACTGCTGTTACTTTGCTAAAACCCTAAACACAGCTCAATTTCAGAGAGCCCTTCCGCACATCTAGGAGTCTTCACTACAGCCAACTCCCAGGCAGGCACGGCGTGACTAATCCTAGCCACTAGTGGTCTTCGGAGCTGTCTGCCCGGCTCGGAGCAGCGTGACTGCGAAGCAGTTGCCGGCCCCCGGGGCCGGTGAAGAATCATTCGTAGAAGAAATTGACGAGTTCTCGATCACGGGAGGCTGCACCGCACCGGGATGTTGCCAAGTGCTGCCCGACGGTGGAGCCTCGTCATCTGAAGATGAAGCCGGCGATAGCGGAGGGCCGTCCACAAACAACTCGGCAGGCGGTGGCGGCCCGGGATGCCACGGCATCGGAGCCATGTAGAGGCCCTGCCGTCTCTGCTCCCGCCGTTGGCGACGAGGTGGGATAGCACACGGCACGCCATGAACCATGTCAGTCGGCGAAGCCTCCGTAGCCGGGACCGCCGAGGCAGCCCACGTAGCACCACCGACCGGTGGAGCCGTGCATGTGCGCGCATCGGCACCACCGACACCGGCAACGGCGTGCGGTGCGGCGGCGGCACAAATCACAAAGAGTACGCACACCAAGGAGGAAGTGAGGAGAGATCTCGCGAACCTCGGAATGCCGTTCCCGCAGCCGTACCGTGGCCGTGGCAATGCCACCGAGTCACTATCGTCGTCATCGTCGCTCGCGGTGCAAGTCGCGGGCTTGTAGCCGATCACGCGTTCCGGCTCTCCAACCGCGGAGAGCAAATTCATGCTCTGGGTCGGTGCGTCGGGCACCAATGCAACTCCCGTGCCCTCAATGAAGTCGGCAAACGTGCGGGTGACGGGAGGGCGGAAGGGGTTTGGCGGACCGGTCCAATCCTCCTCGGACTCAACCGACGCGGGCGGGGAGTGTGCGGGCGGCTCCGACACCACCGGCATGTCGGCAGTGAAGGTGTTGATGTTGAATGCGGAAGCTCCAGCCGCGTGCGCCATCTCAGAGAACTCGGCGACGGCGGACACGAGGACTTCACCGTCCTCCTCGCAGAACGAGCACGCGGAGAGATCGGTGAAGACCTCCGGCTTCCCGCCCGCAAGCATGCAGAGGGCGTCGAACTCCACGGGGTCGCCGTGGTCGATGGCGTGCTGGAACTTTGCGGCCAGCACGGAGTTCTCGGCCTCTTCGGCGAAGGCGAACGCCAAGAGCCCGGCCCTGCCCCCGTTTGGGCAGTCTCGGTGCCAATGCCTCGCTTTCCCCTTAGCACACACGTGGTTCTGGCAGTACGGGATTGTCGCACCGCTTTCGCGGTGGAAGGCCACCTTCCGTGATACGGATTGAGACCAATTCCCCCCTTTGGGGAGGGGCGAGGCCGCGAAACGGGTCTTGACCCGGCGGTCCGGTTTGTCCGCGCGAGGGGTAAACCCCCGCGGAGACGGTTCGGACTCGGCGGCGACGAGGAAGGTGGCCAATTGCCTCTTCAAGTCGAGCACCATTGTCCGTAAGTCCTCGATCTCACCCGCCGCACCCGACCCATCAACGCCCTTCTCCATGAAGTGCGTGCCGTGGGAGTACCGGTGTGCGGAAGCGGTGGCGGTGCCCGCCCGCACGTGCTCGCCGTAGCACTCCCGCACCCACTGCTGAATAGTGAGTAGGTCGTGGGCGGCTCGTTGATCGTGAAGGAGCAAACGGGACACCACCGGCTGGTAGAAGGTGGCGTCGAGGGCCTTGATGAAAAGGGACTTCACGTCCTCGTCCTGGAGCGTTGATCTGGTCCTTGCAGCCTTGAGCGCGGCGTTGAAGTCCTCAATGGGTCCATGAGGGTCCACGCCCGCAGCGATGCGGACGGCAAACATGTCCGCTTGCCCTTGGAAGGGGTCCCCAACCGGGATCATCCGACGGGCGAACTCGAGTAGGACACGCTTACCGTCTGTCGGGAAGCTGGCGTGGGACGAGTCCAACCAGTCCGCTGCGGGCGACGAGGGGTCGATCAGCAGCTCGATCGTGGAGAACAATAAATTGTTGGCCTCCACGCGGACGGCCAAGGTAGCGTCGTCCAGCGTGAAGAGCGGGAGGAAACCGATGTCCTCAGTGACGAATGCCGCCTGCAGGGCAGACACCATTCTCGTGAAGATGGCCGCCGCGTGGGGCTCCGCACCGGAAAATCTCCCCTCCTTGCCGTCGAACAACTTGCGTTGGACGTGCTTCGCCACTTTCATGTCGAAGTGCTCCCGCTGTAGGGTGCGTACCGATGCCAAAAATGCAGCCCCCGCCGAATTAGCGGCCGGCTGTGCCGCTGACGGGGTCGCGGGCGTGTTGGCATGCCTGGCAGCAACGGAGTCAAAGATTGTGCTTAATGTGCGGCGGCGATGTGCCATGCTAGCCGTCGATCTAGTAGAAGCAACCATGATGAAGAAGACTACAGGGGTGGAGTGAGGCAAGAAGACGTGGAAGAAAAATGCGGTAGTGTTGGGCGGCCAAGAAACGGGGTGGGTCGTCGATACGGCTGCCGTGAGAGAGCAGAAATTTCGAGAAGTCGTGTGGTAGATGGCGGCCGATACGAAACGGTGTGGTGACCAACCAGGATGCGTAAACCAATCCAACGTTAAATCCCGTAGAAAAAAATGTCCTCAAAGGCCTTCAGCTAGCCGTAAATCAACCCACAAAACTTAGGCCATACCCGCGACTGCCGGCACTCCCACGCGCGGAGCGCCTCACTCCATCCCAAGCGTCCGGCTTTAGCCAATCATCCTCGCGGTGTCGCGGTGGCTAAATAAAACGTAAGTGGGGTCAAACCTGTCAGATATATAGTCGGGTGTATATATCGGATAACGGAGAATAAACCCTGAGTTAAGGGTTTCGATATCAGAACGGTAAAAAGTCCCAGATTGATAAAAGAGATACACATAAATACTAACGGGTGTTTCCCGTCTACTGGTGACGGTCACCCAGCCTACTATAGGAAGTGACAAGTGACAGATTTGACTGTCGGTGTGTCACATCTAGCATCCGTAAGCCTGTGCTGTGACACACCGAGTGTCACAGGTAGCTAGACTCGAGACCGTTCCGACTCCGTGACCGTTCCGGGTATATCTAGCTTAGGGTTTATTTCTTATACGGAGTTTATCTATATTGGTTCACTGACTGTCTGATATCTTGAACCGGGATATTCCAGTAGGTCGTGGACCCATTCCACGCTATTTTTCCACAGCTAATTTGGCCATGATTGGCTAAAACAGCCGCTTGGAGAGGCGGTGCGCTACGGCGCGTTTGGGTACGCACGGGAAATTTGAGATGAGCGGTTTGCGGTAAACGTCTTGAGCCACAGCTATGGGGATTCGACCTGGACCGGGCCTAGTCGACGCAATGTTCATTTACGGTATTATGCTTGCACTGATCCCGCTTGCTGCCGATTTTTGGGCTGGTGGCTATAGCACCTTCGACCTCGACGACGTCTTCCAGTGCCCCTCTCTCGCATGGCTCTACCGCTCTTTCCGTAACTGTGGCGTCGCATATTCCCCACGACATTACCCGAGCGCGCCCCGGCGTACCACCTCCCATCAGGCTTTCGAAGTTATGGGAGTTACCACAAGAGCGAAGAAGTCCCTCACGAGGGACAACGACATTGATGCCTCGCTGAGGCTTATCGACGGGGTTCGGAACAGCCCGACGGTGCGGACACCGACTGTTCCGACCCCCAACCCTGCTTCGAACGAGGACGCCGACGTTGCTGGATTCAGTGACCCGTAGGTCATAACTTATCTGACTCCCGATAGCTGTACCAGTACTCGTACAGTACTAGGTGACAGATACCTAGGTCACAGACCGCCTTATATTCGTTTATCTCTTATAATCAGTTTACACTTGTATGAGAAACTATTCAGTGACCACCCGATATAATACGGTATATTATATCTCACAGGTTATGGGGTCTTACCCCGCTTTTATCACTGCTGACTTTGCCATGATTGGCTAAACTTTTCCGCTTGGCGGGGCGTTGGGGCCTCGCGAGGTGTTGGATCGGCCACTTTAGGGCGTGCAGTTTAAGCTAAGTTGCGGTGAGATTTCGGATTGGAACTTTCGGCAACTTCTTCGAGTGTCCGCGTTGGATTTCGTTTTTGACTTGGACTGATCACCCCTGTCGACATCTCCTTGGCCGTCGCGTATTCGACTTCGTTGATTTCGTTCGACCCCATCTTGGACTTACTCCGCAACTGCATTGCCGTCGCCCGCCACCTTACGATTTGCACCTCGCCTTTTCCCCAACCCCCCTCCTATAGGAATTTATTCTGATGACTACATCCTCGGTTGGGACACCTGCCATGGGCGCTAGGATGCGCCTTGATTCCATTTTTGCTAGGAACGTGATAAAACAGGAGAAATGTGGATATATATATCCTGTTTTGTGACTGTAAAAATGCAGTGTGCCGGCTCTTGGAATACTAAAGTCAGACAGATAAAATAATATGATGTTCTGGCTAAGTGTTTCGGGAGCCTGACACTGTGACACAGGCAGCACTGCAGGTGACATCCAGGCGAGGGGTGAAACTAAGGGTGCACCACTGCTCCCCCCTAAGGGGGGGGGAAGTCAGCATACCCGTGACACCACCTCACCCCGAAGGAGGGAGGTGCATTGCAGGGCCAGCCGGTACACCCGGACAGGCGGCTAGAAGAAATGTTAGAATGTAACTCGAGGAGGCCTTTTTCAACCTAGCTAGAAGCAATTCCATGCATGGCGCTAGTACATTCTCACATCTCAAACCCGAATCCAATTTTAGGGTTGTGGGACTTCTTCGTTGACACTGCCGCTGATCTTGGGCAACCATACGGGCGAAGAGCGAAATGCCGGCCAATCGGTGTCGTCCTCGTCGCCGAAGACAGCGCCGTAGCAAGCGGGCTCCTCGAGGTCATCAGGCAGCGGCGGAAAGGCGGCATCGTCCGTGGCTGGCACCACCAGAGAGCCGCTGCCGACGGTGTCGATCGCATCACCTGCAATTGGTGCAGGCAGGGAGAGGCGGGCGGAGAGGAATGCTGCCGCAGTAGGCTGGTCTGCGGGCGGAGCCGGCGGGTCCACTACAGGGGGCGGTGCCGTGAGGGCGGCGGCGGATGCATCAAGCGGCGGGCGGGCAGTGGCCGCTCGCGATGTCTCCAGGTGCCTGTTGTTTGCAAATGCCTCGAGGCACACGTACGGGCAAGCACCACGGGTGTCGGGGTGGGAGTCCGTGACGTGCCACATGCGGAAGCAGACGGTGGAGGGGAAACCCGTGCCCACCCACTTGAGGTACATGGAGTTAGGTGAATCGGAAGTCCACTTGCCCTCCAAGGGCGCGGCCGATTGCTTTTGCATGCGAAGGGCCATGGCAACAGGGGAACGCGGAGATGGGTTGGGCTTCTGGGGCGCCTGCTTAGGGCGGTAGCCAGAGCCCTCGGGTGGGATGTCGGGAGCGGCAGGGGACGAGAGTGTGGCAAGGGGGCTCTCGTCCCGAAAGGCGAGGCGGATGCGGAGAGCAAGGCGGGCAAAGGTGAAAACCGCACCCGCACGCAACTCACGCAACACCACCAGGTACAGAGGGGCGACGTACGGCGATTGCTTGGCGGACTCGGACAGAATGTGCCAGAGGTCCATCACGCGGTCGGGGTCGCTGTACGCCGGCTTGATCTTTTGGTGGCGGTCACCAAGCCGTCGAATGAGTGCAAGCTGTGGGGCGGGGTCCTCGATCTCGGTGAGGACAACCGCCCTCATCTGAGTCCAGAAGCGCATGCCGTCCGCGTCGGGCACACCCTCCACCTCGTACCGTAAGCGCTGAAGAGCATAGCGGCCATCAGCGGGGTGGTGGCGGGCACACTCGTGGTACACGCTCAGCGCGTTGCCACGAAGCGGGTGCGGAAGGATGCTGAAGAGGATCTCGTTGATGGTGACGTGGTAAAAGTCATGGTCGTGCTCGAGGTCCAGGAGCTTGGCCGCCTCGCTGTAGGAGACGGGGTAGAGCACATGGGCCAATCCCGAAAGAAGGGCGTTGAAGTCCACGTCGGCGGTCGCGGTGTCCAAAGTGTAACCAGTGGGCATTTTGAGGCCAGTAGACTTCAGGAACGAGATGAGGTCACTCCCATACTGGAATGCGTAGGCGAGCTGCTCGATGTACTCATCCTCGCGGCCCTCCTCCACAGGTGTGGTGGTCAAAACGTCCGGATCGTTGAAGTAGTCGAAAGCCGTAGGGGCGTTGACCGTTGATGTTGGTTTTGAGCGCAATGATGATGTTCCAACAATTCTGCGTGGTCTACGAGACGAGGCAGGGGTAGACTGCGAATCGGAAGGTGAATGTGACGGTGTTCCGCCCTGATGTGTGCGGGCAGCGCGCAGAGCGGATGCAAGTCCCTCACGTCGAGTCGAAGCCATTGTAGGAATAAAATATTGCGGGTCCAGTTGTAAATTGAAGCACACGAGGTGTGCAATAAAAACAGCCGAAGATGTCGTGAAAAAGATGTCGAGATGTCGTGATGTCGTTTGCCGTGCCGTGACGTGCTGCGAGTGGTTCGGTGCGGCTGATGTCGTGTTGCTGCCAAAAGATGTCGATAGAGTCGCAAAAAGCGAAGCGGACCAGAGAGACTAATAAGCCGACACGAAAGGTGCGTGGGCTATAACCTGATAAAACAGGAGAAATATGGATATATATATCCTGTTTTGTGACTGTAAAAATGCAGTGTGCCGGCTCTTGGAATACTAAAGTCAGATAAAATAATATGATGTTCTGGCTAAGTGTTTCGGGAGCCTGACACTGTGACACAGGCAGCACTGCAGGTGACATCCAGGCGAGGGGTGAAACTAAGGGTGCACCACTGCACACAGGGATGTACCTAAGAGCTCCATGGTACATCCCGATGTACCTAAGCATATCGCCTATTTCGACGTCGATATCGGTCCGTTTCAAGCACTATATCGACCACCCGATTACCAACTCGGTCAGGAACATGGGAAACTATCGCACGCCCTCATACGATCCGATATATATTGTTCGAGGGAAGTTGCATCAATCCACTTTTTTAAAAACATTTGAAAAAACATAATATGTCTTTCATGTGTGTTAAATGACTGATCTAATGAAGCCGCAATTTTTCGATTGAGTGTATATCCCTCCTGTCATAAATGCGTTAAGAGGGGTAGAAAAGCATCATAACTTAATATATATGCTTACGTATGCCAACGATGGCGTAATGATAAAATCAGAGGGATGTACCTAAGGGATGTACCTAAATATTTTCGAATTTCATAATTTCGAATTTCTGAAAATCGCCAAGATAAACCACTCGCCAATACCATCGTAATGATCCAACTACCACCAACTAAGTGATTGAAGACCATAAAAGACAGGTAATCAACAATATTTATGGGCCATACGACCTCCGGATAATAATTTGGCTCCCCACGGCGTCAAAAGTAAAAAGCGAAATTAGGTACACCGGGATGTACCTAAGGCCGGGTAATGGACACCTGATATTTGGGATGAAGTTCTGAACGAAAGCGCCAAAGTACTTCCTTCTTCGCTTTGCCCATGGCCCACTCAAGACCCTCCTTCTCATCAGAGTAATATTGAGCCTTATTATGGTGGTCACCACGACACGACAATCACCAACGCAAATTCCAAGCCCTTCATAAGTACCGTTAAATGGCCCAAAGTTCTTACACTCATGGGATACCTCCCTCCTCTTTTTGGTACTGTCCTCAACACGATAGGTGTTCCCCGTGGCAAGATTAAACCTCTTCTTAAAAAACTATCAAGAATTTGTAGGCAACACACCAAAAATAGGCGAGACGTGTTTCTGTTAAACACCACCACCACCTTAAACACTGACCCGCATACAGTTGACATCTCGAGCAGTGAAGCCATGGCAGAAACAGAAGCTGTGCAACAATCAAACGACTTTCTTCAAACCCTCCTGCAATAATTCTCAAAATTTTGCAATAAAAGATGGTCCCGTGTCCCCAAGGGGAGGGGCCGTCCCCCCCCCCCCCTCCCCGCCACCCCCTCTCCCCCGCCACCACGACCCCCTTCCTCAACGTCTCCAAAAACCCCCTTAATTCTCCGACTTCCCTCCCCATCGCCCAGATTCAGCCACCCCTCCACTCACCCGGCCATGGCTGCTTCTCCATCTTCTAGAGTTTTTTGCCTAGCACCTAGCTTTTTCTCTAGATGTCACCCTGCTTAAAAGTGGGTTGAGTCCCTTTGTGGGCGCGCTATAGCAGAGGGAGTAGCCCCTGGTGTTTTCACTACGTAGCCTGCTTTGCAGGGATACCGCACTCTCAGGACTTTGTCCCCTTTACTAGCGTAAATGTTTTATTATTATTATCAACGTTTGGTGCGGGACAACAGGGCCTCCGACTGGACGCCTACGGAGGCTACGCGTAAGCTGAGCCTGTACACCAGGCTTGACCCGGCGTTCTACGCTGCGGTTAAGGTGCGCTACCCCATGGCTGCTGACTTGGCCCATGTGCCGTTGGCCTCACTCCGCTCCATGGTGGTAGAGATCTACCAGGCTTGGGCTCAGACTGACACGGGGAAGGCATCTTCTGGAGCGGACGGCATCTCCGCGCACCTCTCCAGCAGCGAGTACGACGCCCTCCTCGTGAAGATCACGGAGCTCAATTGGTGCAGCGGCAGCACGGGGAGGGCGCTCCGGTGGTGCGGCAACAGCGGGTGCAGCAGCGGCAGCAGCAGCAGCAGCGTGCGCAACATCCGAAGGGATTCCGTATGGGGCAGCACAAGGCGCCGCCCGTGGGATTCGACCGGGACGACCAGCGGGCGAAGCCGTTCTGCGGCAGGTGCAAGAAGGCAGGCAAAGGTGAGAGCTATCACTTCTGCCGCGACTGCCCGTTGGGCGGGCGCCAACACCCGCCCACCTCTGCCGCGGCATTCTGCATTCCTATCGACGAGGAGGACGCGGAGGGGGTGCATGCGCTTGCCATGTGTGCCCTTTTCCAGCAGGCAGCGGACGATGGCGCGGAGTCCTTTGCTCGTGCGGCCGCCGCGTACGGGCCGCCCGCGGCGTGCTTTGTGCGGGAGCGGTGGGCGGCATCGACGTGTCCGCCTACGGCTTCGCGGTGGAGCAGCAGTCGGCTTCCGTCGAGCCCGTAGGAGACGACATTCTCCGACGGCTCGACGATCTTGCCGCGGAGGTCCACTCCGCGGCCAATCACCAGGTGCACTTCACGCACGCATCTTTCCCGCCTCCTGACGGCATTGAGCAGCAGGCTTCGGCTCTGGTGTGCGGGCCCGCCGCGGCGGGGACCACGCCAGAGGAGCAGGTTCCGGCAGGTGGTGCGGCGGCATCGGCATCCGCCGTGCCGGCCCCTGCTATGCCTGTCTCGCAGGGGAAGGATGTGAAACCCGCGCCACTGCAATCGGCGCGGGTAACCGCCACAGCGGACGCGGACGGTGAGTTTGCTGGGTTCGTTCAGACCGTGAACCACGCCACCATCGGGCAGGTTGATCTCACGGGTTACGACACGGACGACTACGAGGACCTCGCCGACGGCAGCTTCATCGTGAAGCCGCGGACCCCGGTCGATTCGGCAAATCATGCGTCGGAGTCCGCGACCCACGTGCCTGTGTCTGGTGGTGCTTCCCGCACCTACGGATGTGGCAAGCCGCCATGGGGCTTCCCCGCACACGCGGGCCCGTGGGGGTTTCATTACTTTATCTCCCTCATTCTTTTCATCTCGATCATGGGTGTGGGGGCTGCCGCCTACACGGCGGCCAATGACATCGACTCTGTGCAGGTATCGGGTCGGGCTGCACCGCAGCCTGTGCTGTGCATGGGGGGATTTATGCATCTACACTGGTATATCCGAGCTGGACCCCGTCACTCTGGATGCAGTACTGCACTCCCTGGGTGCTGCGACGGTGGTTCACCGGCCGTCTGACCCACTGGAGAGCAGTGCTGCAAGCTACTACCGTGAACATTGTGGTGGCGGTGCCCCTCTGGACTTTGACCCCGAGTAGCTTTCCTTCTGGCTCTGGCAGTGCACCACTATGGTGGTGTACTGAGATGTGCTTTGACCTCAACATGGTCTTCAATTTGGTTTGTGCTTTACTTTGACATCTACAATCTTCAATCTGGTTTGTTGCCACAGTGCTTTTCTGTAGTTTAGCAGGACCTGAGTGCCTGTATGTTTCTGCTCTTGTGCCGGCTAAAGGGTTTCAATTTGTGTATCAGAATAGCACAGTTGAATTAGCAGTTAGGTTTGTCACCCTAGCTCCTACCCTAACTTATCTTAACTTCTCTGACTTACCTGTCAGTCACCACCCACAGTGCTGGGGTGGTGTGCTGAAATCTGTATAGGCAGCCCTGACCGGGAGTCCCGGTGCAGGTCCCTATGGCAGATTCCTAGGTAGCCTCGTAGCCAACACTGGACCGTGACTGATCCGTAAGCCTGTGCTGTGACACACCGAGTGTCACAGGTAGCTAGACTCGAGACCGTTCCGACTCCGTGACCGTTCCGGGTATATCTAGGTTAGGGTTTATTTCTTATACGGAGTTTATCTATATTGGTTCACTGACTGTCTGATATCTTGAACCGGGATATTCCAGTACCTTGTACCTGAGTAGAAATGCCCAGGCATGGCCCGGTTCAAACAATATTCACACGAACACAAGGTAAACATTTTCCGCGGCGCACATAGCCCAAATCAATGCCCCAAATGCAAAACCCAACTAACGGAGAAACGACCCACGAACATGACCATGTCTAGACCATACCTCAGGGTGCAGGCAAGCGTGAACGAAAATCGGTCATTTTCATGAAAAAAAACAAGTTGAGCTCAAAAGAAAGGGGCTTGCTCGCAAAATACGATGGCAAAAGCGGCTTGCTCAAATATTCTATGGGCCATTCAGGAATGGTCCAGAAGTGGGAAACCCTTGAAGAAAATATGCACAAAAGAAAGCGCAACAGAAAAAACATGGGTCCCATGACCCGGAATCGCCACTCGCACAGGTTCAGATCGCCGCGACCGTTCGCGGACAGGTTCATACCGTTCAGATTGCGGCGTTCGAAAATCGAGAGTCTTCAGTTTATCCCAGAAGATGCCAGGCGATTCATTACACATTACTCGAGTGATGACACAAAAGACAACGTCGCGCGATCGGGTGAGAGACGCGACATCGATAGCTCGATATCTGATAGCACATTGGCATGCGACATTGCGATAGCCGATAGCAGAGGTGACCGCGTGTCACCGTAGACGTCATGTCATGTCACAATACGTGTACAGTGCACAGTTCGAGTTGTCAGTCTGTCAGGGTTATGACCGATGACACATGTGTCATACATGTCATACCTGTCAGACATGTCATACCATGTCATATCATGTCATGTCGAGTCATGTCGTATATTATAATGACAGACAGTCGTCGGTACGGTCGACTATGACTGTACATGTCATCGAGATGATAAGTCACATCATCTGTCATTTATTCAAGGTAAGACTTGAATGACACATGCCATCGAGAGGCCAGTATGTCGGACTCGAGGATGGCGAAGCAAGATGCTATCTTGAAGTACTGAATGGTTCGGAGAAGAACGCATCTTCGCTTCTAGCATGTTCTGAACAAGCATGCGAGTATCATATGGCGAACGCATTATTCGTTCAGCCGATACTAGTCGTTCAACCAATGCCTTGGGTTCACAACCCAATAGCGGTGCCATCTATGAGATGGGAGGCATTCGGTATAGATGAGGTAGCGTTGTGCTACAGCAGTATCTTCGGACGAAGTCTGCACTCATCACCCGCTCTTACGCTGCACGCGTGTTACTGTTCAATAACACCTGTGCTATCTTATCATATTATATTATATCTTAAGGCTCGCTTGTGCGTCCTTAACAGTTGGTATTCGATCGTCAAGGCGAGAACGAGAACTCTAGTGTGAGTGCAGCATAAATATCGAATATTTTGTGTATGCAGGTTGCGGAGCGCGAATAGTATCTGGCGTCGCAATTGCACAAATACCGATATACTGCATATACTGACCGCTGCATAAGCGAATATTGTGCGCGAGGACATATCGCCACATTCGCATTCGAAGATCGTACATCGCGGCTGATCGTCACCTATACCGCGCGAAAAGGTGTGCATGCGGCATACATATGCGCAGCGATCACATGTCCGCGCAGATACGATTCGCAGCTGTACGAAATTTGCAATATGAGACGTGGACACAAAAATCATCAGCGGAATCATGATCCGCGCGAAAATTAGCACTCGTATCATGTGCTATACATACTGCGACAAGATGTGCTCTTTATCAGCAGCGCGCACCATCGCGATTTTCATGATCGCAATAAATCGCTTACTGTACACGATGATTATTTTGCAGTTTTTGATGACGATGTCTGTATGCAAAATGTCATCAACGCACCGTCATTATCGATAGTTGCAATAATCTCTGATGCATCATCTGCGCGCGTCACGATATCCTTGACAGAATATGTACGTCGAGAGGGTGAGGACGAAAGGTCGCGAGGAGCAACCGGAACAAACGGACCGGTAAGTGCACACGAGGTCGTATTTACTGGTACACGTGTACCAGCAGTACCCGTACATTCGCGGTACATGCACACCTATAATGGAAATGATTGGGTGCATGCGCACCGTACATGATACCGTTACGGGTACATCCTAGGTACATATGCACCAGTATGCAATAGTGTGCGGACCGAACCCAAGTACGAGCCGAGCGGTGAGAGCCTCATTTGATATCGATGTGATGGTGCGTTTTTTTATGTCAAGAGGGGGTTGCCTATGTCCCAGGTTCGGCCGGGTGGATCGCATCTATCGAGTAGAGCTTGGTGGAAGACCGTACGTGCTTGTCAAGGTTTCGTGGCTCAAGAAGCCAACTAAAGCTTTAACGGCCGCTTTGAGTGCGAGGCATTCCATAAGAGCGGACAGTGTTTCCAAGTGTTTCTACGTCTAGGACCCAGAGGACCCGGCCTACAAATTCGATCAGAAAGAACCGTTTATGCTTGCCGAGGAGATTGCTTCTCAAATTATCTCCTTGCATGGAAACCTCGGTGGTCTGGGATCCGCTAGCTGACTTCTTTGAGCAGATTGTCTGAGATGAGAATCCCAGTGACGATGAGGCGCATGATAGATAAACATGTGTTTTATGAAATGTAATTATATATGACGATAGTTTTTGTTATGGTGAATTGATAAATTGACACATGGTACACTGTCGGTACACGTGCACGCCATATATAATACACGTAGAGTAACTATGTATCCAAGTCGTACTACGGGGGCGCGTTCACATGTACCCAGCATGCACCAGTCTGCCATTTGGTACATGTCCGGTACATGTGTACGAGAAACCATGTACGCAGCATGTACCTTGCATGTACTCAATATGCACCATATAGTACACGGTAGGTACATGTGTACGAAATATCATGTACCCGGCCTGTACCCACATGTTCCCATCCGGTACACGCTGAGTACATGTGTGCGGATTCGATTGCGTACATATGCACCCAGCATGTACCATTTCGTACACGTGTACTCGTGTATTCGGTACACGTCAGGTACATGTAGGTACACGCTAGTTCTGTTTTTCGGATGTCCATTTCTGAAGGAATAACTCAATAGCGTTTACATCGAAACCTGTCAAGGATGTCTTAGTCACTTCAAGGTATGGCAAACGCGAAGTCAAAAAGTGCTCGGTAAACGCAAAATTCTTTTATTGGCTTATCATATCCGCAGGACCATTGTAGACGTGTAGGCACTTGTCCGTACAAAAATGGATGCGCAACGGGGAAGTTATGGTCGATACACTTCACAATTCACCCATACTTAACCATACTCAAGAAAAAGTTTAAATCGCCCATATCTTAAATAAATCTAGAAATTGCGTTTACCGAGCACTTTCTGACCTCGCGTTTGCCATACCTTGACGTATGCCCTTGACATCTATGCGGAAATATTGCACTTCTAACAACTCGGATTTTCACTGATTTTTGGGCCCCAAGTTGGGTGGTGGTAGGTACATATGTACTTTGTCGAAGTACATGCCGGGTACATGCCGGGTATATGTCGTCGGGTACATGCGTCCTAAATTTGTAGTAGGGTTCAAGCTCATGGGAGACTATAAGCCCCTGCATTATTGGTTGTTCGCCCCCGCCCGCAAGCTCATTTGACGGCAAGCTCGATGGTACGAGGACCTAGTGGACGTATGTATACATCGCACGGAGGACGTCCCGGACCGCTGCTTGGTTGTACCCGACGCTCAGTCGCGCCGGCGTGACTATCAGGAGCTCCCACCTCCCAGCTAGAGAATAAGGGTTGATAGAAAAGGGCTTCGTTTGTGACGATGTTGACCGTCCCGGACATCGATGCTCCCTGCGATGAGCCAGCGGAGGAGTCCGTGAAGACGATGTCCGATTCAGACCCGGCCCCCACATCAGTCCTTGTCGTTGGATTCGAATATAACAATTCATAGGACGATTCCTTTCCACCAGTTAGCCCACCATCAGTAGCAGGCGAGCAGACACGGTTAAATGGTCTCACATGGGTAGAAACCCTCGACTTGTGGTCGGACGCCATGCACACCTTAGCTCGAAGCCTCGGAGATCAAGTCCTCGCGCATGTGGAGACACTCGCGGTCAGCATCCGTGCTAGCAAACTCCGTGACTCCCAGGAAATGCCCACCCCCACTCCGGTAGAGGCTGAGCGCGCTTCTCCCGAACCAGTCCCTTTGAAAAGCTCGCACTACAATCACGTCATGGATCGACAAGACTGGAAGCTGATCAAAGAAAGGTTCGAAGAGATAATAGCTCAATACTGTACGGCAAGTTCGATGTCGATGCCTGCTGCGACTCCATGGGCGTCAAGAACCGGCAAATAGATAGACACTTACTGGACGGATTGCCTAAAGGAGCAGTGGCGTGGTAAGCACGTATGGTGCAATGCGCCGTACACTAACGAATCTGATGTAATTCAAAAGATCCTTAGGCACTTGTCGGAGTGGCGGGCGGATCCAGAGAACTCTTCCGCTATGTTTCTCCTGCCCGAGTATGACGCGCCCTGGCGCCGGCTCATCCTTCCTAGGTACAGTTTGCACCCAGTAAAGGTGTTCGACAGGGTATGTACAAACTTATCCTCTCGTTATTGATAGCAGATCCATTATCCGCATGCGTGATGTTTACATTGAACTTAACCCTGTCCGAAAGTACAAAGGTAAACTGCCGTCATATATGGACTGGATGTGCACTGCCCCGACGAGGTCATTCTCTCTACACACACTTTTGCGCACTGCCCCGACGACGAGGCCATTCTCTCTACACACTCTTTTGCACCTTTGCCCCTCAAAGCCATTCTCTCTACACACACTTTGCGCACTGACCCTCCGAGGCCATTCTCTCTACACGCTTTGCTCACTGCCCCTCCGAGGCCATTCTCTCTACACGCACACATTGCGCATTTGAATTCTATATATACACACACTTGCTTTTCCCACTACCGTAGATTACTTCGATCGATACACCGAATTACGCCACGTGGCTTAGCCGTATGGCTTTCCCCAGTCAAATCATGATCAATACTGCGACAATCCAAGGCAGCGACGCCCCCGCGATTTTTTGCATTCACGATGATGACACGATCTGCTTGCCGTCGCATCGTCACGACTGTAACGCATTTTCGCTCCGTTGCGCCACACGTGGCATGCACTTCGTTTCTTCGACCACTCTGCGAGCGATTCTTCGACCTTGTGGTATATATATATATATATATACCACCTCCCGGCATGTCGAAATCGCACAGGCTTTTCAGGATTACACACGTGCACTTAAACCATCAGAATGCGCACTATTCCTTGAATTTGCATATAATTTGGATAGTGAATGCTTGAAAGGTGTCCATGGAGCCAATTGAGAGCAAAAAACGTTTTTGAAAAAATAAGCTTGCGGGAGTCACATCCACGAAAAACTGCAATGTAAACCGATTTTGTAGGGTATTTAAGACGCCTTTACATCGAGGGACATAAGGACACTGTGGTTTGCCCGAGGTGCAAAGTTGGGAACCGACATCCAACCAAAAGAGCCCAAAATGAGTTTGGGTGAAATTTTGGGCTAGCCATGAAATGGCACATATATTAATTTGGAGATTTTCACCAGAAAAATATCGAGAAATTTACATGTAAAAAAATCGAGATGTGCAAAGAAATACCAAAATTTTGATTTTGGTGTTCATCCCTCCGACCCACGTAGGTTTAGAGCACCAAAATCAAAATTTCATTTTTTTCTTCAAATATCCCGATGTTTACATGTAATTTTCTCGATATTTTTCTGGTGAAAATCTCCAAAGTAATAAATGTGTCATTTCATGGCTAGCTCAAAATTTCACCCAAACTCATTTTGGGCTCTTTTGGTTGGATGTTGGTTCCCAACTTTGCACCTCGGGCAAACCACAGTGTCCTTATGTCCCTCGATGTAACGGCGTCTTAAATACCCTACAAAATCGGTTTACATTGCAGTTTTCGTGGATGTGACTCCCGCAAGCTTATTTTTTCAAAAACGTTTTTTGCTCTCAATTGGCTCCATGGACACCTTTCAAGCATGCACTATCCAAATTCAAGGAATAGTGCGCATTCTGATGGTTTAAGTGCACGTATGTAATCCTGAAAAGCCTGTGCCGATTTCGACATGCCGGGAGGTGGTATATATATATATGCAGTGTTAATAAGGTGCGATTCATATGCTTATGTTAATGGATGTTTTGTTCGTCAGAGTAGTCAATATGCTCTTGGTGTACTACCATTCTTGGTGGTGCCCCGCCGCAATGGCCTTGTCATTGGGCTCGCTACCCTGAGAATGTTTGATCACCTGAATATCAGGGCGTCTAAACTGCTCTCAATGTTTCTGAATCTTCTGTGTAACATGCACAATTGAATAACTATACAACAATAATGAAAACGTCAAATAACCACAAAGATACACCAGATTCATACACTAGATTCCTGTTTAGTGTCGATTTATCAACCTCGTTCATTGCAGGCCAAAGCAGCTTTCCTCAACCTCGTATGCTTTACTGCATCACCTGTTCCATCGGGGGACTATTTTCCCCTTCCGTAAGGGAGCTAACGGCATTTTCAAGTTTGCGGTCATCCCCGAAAGCTTTGTTGTACACACGTTTCACTTTATTTTTCACTTTTTGTAATGATCTCTCCTTCACTGCAAGATAATAATTTGCAACACTGATCATCATCAAGATGACATGTGCTACTATCACTATACCAACCCCGCCGGCAGCCTGCTGCATGGTATCCATTGTGTCCCCTTCGAAGACATGGCAGTACTCTCTCTGCACACTCACCTCACCCCCAGAAGAAGCTGCATCAACTTGCAAAGCTTTTCCCAGCCTCGCGTAAAAGGCCTAGTGACATCCTTCACAGCATTAAATGTAAGCTTTGAATGACATTTGCTGATGCACAAGTACTCTAGGTGTTGCCAAGCAAAAAGAAACCCGCCATTGCTATCACAGGATTCCCAAGCATGAGACAAAGCAGATGCCAAGATCATTTAGACCTAGAATCTGCTCGGCCGTTGTGTCAGCGTAGCCATACTTCAAGGGTCGGGGAGCGCGAACATGAATCAACTGCTGGGAATATTACCATGTGTAATTTTACTTCATCAATATGGAGTGAACTCAGGATAAATTGAATGCAGCGATATTTGCTGATCACACTGACTCGTATGGATGAGCTTGGAGCCAGGGAGTGAGGACTGGTGAACGCTCTCAGTTTATTGATACGACAAGACGCACCAGCTGCTTGGGATTGATCGACATATCATTTTCATTTTCCATGTAGTCCTCAAGTATCGGCAGAATGTCGTTGTCAAAGCTTTCAACGGCTGCTTCGCCACCCTCGCACAACGCGTACGCCATGCTCCATAGGAGCAGAAGGATGATAACGATAAACCAGAGAACAAACAGCAACCAAAATAATATGAATGAAAGCCCCACTAAAAGACCTGTGAGGCATCGCCACATTACTACGATACAAAGCGGCATACACCAGCAGCAACTCTCTCGCAGCTTTCCAGACGCCACGAAAGATCCACAAAGAATTAGGATGTGAAGCATAAAGTAAACGAGAAATGCGATCATAAAGTAAGATAATACATCAGCCGTTAGGCCCAACTCCTTGACCGCCTCATCCAAGTCTTCAAGGCCCTCCAGGATCATCACCAACCCAAGAAAAGAGATAAACGCCCCTGCAATGGAAATGACCGGGAGGGTCCGCAGCAAGTCATATAGGCACACGAAGACGCCCTTCCCGCAGTTGCACAAGAAGTAGACCAGCGACGTGCCCCAGGTCCTCCGGCCTTTGATGGCAGATACCTCTGCAATCCCCTGTAAAACCAAAGATGTCATTCTCCAAAATATATCCGAGACATTCTGAAATTCCAAGTTCTGCAAAGTATGCAGCCAGTGGATGGCGCCCAAGAAACACAGCTTTCAGATTATGCATGGCGCACAGAACCTCTCTTGTACAGGATGGATAAAATTTAAAAAAACCCTCTTGTAGAGGATGCATAACAACAAAAACACCCCTCTTGTAAAGGATGCATGCAGCCCACCTACGCATTCTTGTTTTCTACTCTTGTAAAGGATGCATGGAGCCCACCTACGCGTCCTTGTGTTTTCTGCTCTTGCAGAGCATGCTTGGAGCTTACCTACGCGTCCTTGTTTTTTTTGTCTGCTCTTGTAGAGGATGCATGGTGCTCACGTACGCATCCTTAATTCTGCTTTTGTAACGGATGCATGGGGCACAACTACGCATCCTTGTTTTCTACTCTTGTAGACGAAGCAATGAGCCCACCTACGCATCCTTGTGTTCTCTGCTCTTGTAAAGGATGCATGCAGCCCACCTACGCATCCTTGTGTTCTCTGCTCTTGTAAAATACGCATGGCCCACCCTCGCATCCTTGTGTTCTCTGCTCTTGTAAAGGATACATCAGCCACCTACTTATCCTCGTGTTCTCTGCTCCAGCAAGGATACATCTCACGCCCACCTACGCATCCTTGTGTTCTACTCTGCTCTTGTAAAGGATATGGAGCCACCTGCACATCTTGTGTTCTCTGCTCTTGTAAGGATGCATGCAGCCCACCTACGCATCCTTGTGTTCTCTGCTCTTAGCCAAAAGGATACATCTGGAGCCCACCTATGCATCCTTGTGTTCTCTGCTCTTGTAAAGGATGCATGCAGCCCACCTACGCATCCTTGTGTTCTCTGCTCTTGTAAAGGATGCATGCAGCCCACCTACGCATCCTTGTGTTCTCTGCTCTTGTAAAGGATGCATGCAGCCCACCTACGCATCCTTGTGTTCTCTGCTCTTGTAAAGGATGCATGCAGCCCACCTACGCATCCTTGTGTTCTCTGCTCTTGTAAAGGATGCATGGAGCCCGCCTGCCCATTCTCCTTGTCTGAGGTTTGAAGGAGGGCAAAAACTAAGTTCTTAGGCTCGGCACGAAGGATGATGATAACATCGAGACCGTACCGCAAGCTCCAAACGCAATTCCTCCACAGCATCAAAAGCGTTGCTGCGAGTCGCCACTTGTTGCTGTCGTTTCACCCCGTACTTCTCAATTTCAGGAAAAATGCTATTGGTTTAAATTGTGCAGTGTGCGATTGTGCAGTGAGCGCAGTAAGCAGAGTATCCGTGCATTTCACAATGGAGAGAAAGGCCAACGCCCGGATGAGACAAAAAGCCCACGGCACTGTGGGCGCTCTCTGAAAACCTACACCAGGGCAGCGGTTGTGCCTAAAAGAATGATAGCCTGGAGCCTTTTCAAAAGCGCACCTCTTCGAGCGAAGCTGAAAGTGCGGCAACTTCCTTCTGTGTCGAGTCTTCGTCATCGTCCGAGTCAGCGCAACAACAACACATTCTGCTACACGTGCCGATTCCATTTGCCTTCGTTTTCTGCTGCCAACCAACGTGCACCCCCAACTTATCCGCCTCAAACCGTAGTCAATCCGTCCAAGCTATGAATAGCGGTGACCCGACCAGACCAGGAAACAACAGGATAATAAGAACGCACAGGATCCTCTTTTTTTTTCTCTTTGCATTGCAGTTCACAACACAACCAACAACAAGCACGGATTTCTGTCAAGCAGTGACATGGGCACGAATGGTGTTTATACAGCTGCCGGTTGATGCCATGTGCTGGCCTTCGAAACGCAGACAAACAAGTTCCCACCTGTACAGACGCGTGCTCTTTAGACAGCGCCGCACTTTTGCTCTGCACCTTCTCACTGCTCGGCGTCATGGTTACGGGCACCACGAAGGGTACGGGTTCTGTGGCAGCGTTTTCAGCCGCGACGAGCTTCGCGGCCTTGAATGTAGCGAAGTCAACTTCAGAAATACTGTACTCAGCCATCGGAGCGCTTGCTTCCTCACAAGCAGGACGAATCAGAAATGCGCCCCGATAGGGCTCAAAATGATGAGGTTCATATCGGACCACCACACAGATGACTGAATCTTCTCCAGCAAAGGGGTGGACTTGGTTCCCCTCTGCCCACCATCTCTTTGGTACCTCCACCTCATCACCGACGTGAAGATCTGCCAGCTTCCACCATCCTTCAAAGCTCGCCAAACCATCCTTCAAAACACACCCGAGTCCCCCGCTTGAACTCAGAATTATCTCACGACCGCCTCTTCTTCCCGATATCCGACGTCAACTGAAACACATACGCAGAAGAAAGCCTGCTATACTTCACGACCGCTCCGCGCTTTTCAGTCCAAGAGGGCGCGGATGTCACACGGTGCAAAGCCATTATACTTTTGTAAGAATGCGTATGCCATTCTCCAGTTTCCGCTGACAAACGTATCCTGCTTGACGGAATTACGAGCATCAAAGGTACCATCCTCTACGCTTCCCCTCAGACCCCAAGGGCAACTAGTTTCCTTAAGACATTTTGTCGGAGTACCTTTGGGGGGTTCTGAGCGTTGTTCAAACCCTCAATGTGCCTGAGTATTAAACCATCCGCAGGCAAGCGAAAGAAAGCGTGAGTTGCTGTGTCTCTTGTAACAGCGAGATCGTAATGCAAACATGATAAATGCAGCCGAAATGTTTTGGTCTGATAACAACAAATAACGTCACAAACCAAAACGAGAAACAAGTTGCTTCAAACTTTGCAGAGTTGTCCGTCGTGAACACGCTTCGAAACTAGAGCGCAGGTGTTTGAACGAGAGAAGATGTACCCTGGCAAATCAGTTCCCTCAGGGACAATAAGGCTGCCCATTTTCACATACGGACCGCCGAGGATCGTGCTTTTACGTACAGATGTTTTGTTGATTCACCGTTGGGGGCAGTGTTATTATTTAATTTCTGGGAGCACAGGGAGGTAGAGGCAGGGCCCTTCACAGGTACTAAAATACTCGGGTATTTTTGCCAGGTACAGGTACTAGGTACTTACTACCTTTTACCTGTACCTGTACCTGATTGGATGTACCTGTACCTTACCTGTGCCCGATTTTCAGAAATGAAAGTACCTTGTGTCACCTTACCTGAGGGTCAGGATTTTGCCAGGTATTACCTTTGACATTGAGGTACTTTTAAGGTACATTATGACACAGTGTTAACGATGACAAATTGGATCGATGCGATGCGATGCGATGATCGACATATCCGATTTATGTCACGTTCCCGAGTGAGTGTTAACGTGTAACATCGTGGTATAATTCGTACCTTGCGTACCGAACTTGGAACTAGGAAATGTGACAAATTTTTTGGAGTGAAAATTTTCACGACGTTGAATTTTTTTAAATTTCAAATCGATGACATATCGTTAACACTGTGTCATAAGTAACTGGAAAGTACCTGAAATTCAAAGGTACCGTAGTACCTTGTACCTTACCTGCGCAACGCCCCCTAGCTAGTACCTGTACCTTACGCCTGTGCCTACTTGTTCCCGACCCCAAATTACCTATACCTGTACCTGATCCCAAACTTCCAAGGGCCCAAAATACCTGAAGGTAAAGGTATTACCTGTGAAGGGCCCTGGGTAGAGGTAGTTGTCCCCAAATCCGCACCCCTTTTTTTAGATGGCCGTATTATACGCGTTACTGTAATGGTCGAATGGTGACCGGATTTTTTCCACCCGATGCTTCATTGAGCCCGGTATGGCTTAGTACCACGATATCATTTTTTTGTTACTTTTGGGGTGATGTGTCGAGGGGGTGTAAACTTCGATGTCCCCAAATCCGCACCCGTGATACACTGCTAACCCTACAAATTGAGGTCTGGGTATGTCACGGGGAGCCCAATCTTGCCACCCCCACCGTAAGGGGGGGGGGCACAGTGGGTCTCCTGTCTGTCACCCCTCAGCCCGAGGTGTCACCAGTGTCCGTTGTCACGGTTGTCACGGTGTGTTATAAAACACTCACCTAAGTATTTTATATCATCTTAGTATCCGAGAACACCTGCCCCTGCGAGACTGTTCTGCTCACACGCATTCGACATATATATCTACACATATATACATATATATCTCACTTCTTGTCAGGTTATCGGCCACCACTTGTGGGTGTTCGTTGATTACTTTTGATCCTTGGAGGGCACATCGAAACTCCTTGAAAACCGCCGCACGTCGCCGGCAGTTGTTTAAGCCTCACGACAACGACTACATCTCGACCTCGGCCACCGTTGAAGATCGCGGCCGCGTCCAAAATTTTATCACCAAACCGTGGGCAATTTGGGCTACAGTTGTGCCCCGTTGTTTTTACGCAAATTCCAACATTCCCGATTACGTGCTTCCAGCTATGGTGTCAAACCGCCGAAGCCCTCGACCTGTGGTGGAGTCCATCCGCTCCGCGCGTGCCGCCGCGGCTGCATCTGGCTCCCCTGCGGGTTCTACACTCCCTGGCTCTGCGGCCCCTTCTCCGCAGAGGGGTTCCCGCACACCGGGACAAAATCCCGATCCGGTGGTGCGCATGTCCGCGCTGATCAGCAAGCCGACATTCATCTCGCTGGCTGCCGCCTCCGCCGATTTTCATCGTGACGCCTCGGTCTGGGAGTCCACCCCAGTCCGGGCGTCACAACAGTATGAGTACTCCGAGAGGATGGACTACGCCTTCACTTACGGTGAAGAACTCGTGAAGGTCCTCCGCTCCCATGGCTTCAAGCCGCAGAAGGGGTACACGCTCGACGGCCCTGACTCCGAGACCGACTTCGCCGTCCTTCTTGGTAATCTTCGCCACGTATTGTCCCCCATCTCCCACTACGAGTACGACAAGCTCTTCGACCTCGAGCACGAGTACCTCGAGTACCACTGGTCCCTGAACGAGCTCATCTTCATCATCCTCAAGGGCGTCCTCAACGGTACGGCTCTGGCACTCTACCAGGAGTCCGCTCGAGTCCACCCACGCGATGGACGTTGCGCCTTACAGCGCCTGCGCTACCATGTCGAGGCCTCCACGGACCCCGACACTTTCCGCTTCTGGACGAAGCTGCGGGATACGAAGATTGACGAGACCGCCGACCCCGCCCCGCAGCTCACGGTTCTCCGCGTCCTGGGCGACAAACATCAACGCCTTCATCCCGGCTATGACGACGCTGGACGTGTACAAGATCTTCAGCACGTTCTCAGCCGGTCAGCGGCGAGCTCCCCACATGTGTCCCGACTTTATCTGGTGGTGCTACGTGAGCTCGCCGCTGGCCAAAGGTTTACAAACTCCACCCTCGCCCTCCGCATTGCCACGGTATGGCAGACCGAGGGGCACCTCTCCCGCCTAGCCACTCCTCCATCCTCGGGCGCTGGTGGTGGCAAGGCGCGGGCGGACGGAGCCGGTGGTGCTACGTTCAATTCCGTACGCACACGCGGCGCCGTCGTCAAGCCCGTCGGAGATTGGAAGCCGGCCCAGAACCCCCGCGTCCCCCACTTGATGTGGGAAGGGGTCGGCTATCCTTGCATCTCGTGCTTCCGTATGTGGGGCGTCACCGATGGGCACACCGACACAGAGGGGGTGTGCCCCTACGCGTGCGCCGCGTCATTTGCACCTTCCAGGGCGCCACCTAATGCTCCGAAGGCTCCGAAGCGCCCTACCGTCGCTGTCTGGACTCAGCCCGCCGGTGGTGTGCCTCCTGCCGCGGCCCCTGGTCCCCCGGCGAGCCGTGGCTCACCTTCACTGCAGCATGCGGCTGTGGACAGCGATGGCGACGATGGCGCGGTGTCGCGATTATGAACGAGGGGCGGCAATGTAAGGGCTGGCGGGGCGTTGGGGTATTGCTGGGTGCTGAAATGGCGGTGTATCTCTGCTGTGGTTGAGAGTGGGGTGTTGTGAGGGATTTTGATAATAATAATAATAAAACATTTACGCTAGCAAAGGGGACAAAGTCCTGAGAGTGCGGTATCCCTGCAAAGCAGGCTAGTGAAGACACCAGGGGCTACTCCCTCTACTATAGCGCGCCCACAAAGGGGCTCAACCCACTTTTCAGCAGGGTGACATCTAGAGAAAAAGCTAGGCGCTAAGCAAAAACTCTAGAAGATGGAGAAGCAGCCATGGCCGGGTGAGTGGAGGGGTGGCTGAATCTGAGCGGTGGGGAGGGAAGTCGAAGAATTAAGGGGGTATTTGGAGACGTTGAGGAAGGGTCGTGGGGGGGGAGGGGTGGTGGGGAGGGGAGGGGGAGGGCCCCCCCCCTAGGGGACGGGGAACCATCTTGTATTGCAAGACTTTTGAAAATTACTGCAGAAGGGTTTGAAGAAAGTCGTTTGATTGCTGCACAGCTTCTGTTTCTGTCATGGTCTCACTGCTCGAGATGTCAACTGTATGCGGGTCAGTGTTTAAGGTGGTAGTGGTGTTTAACAGAAACACGTCTCGCCTATTTTTGGTGTGTTGTCTACAGATTCTTGAAAGTTTTTTGAGGAGAGGTTTAATCTTGCCACGGGGAACACCTATCGTGTTGAGGACAGTACCAAAAAGAGGAGGGAGGTATCCCATGAGTGTAAGAACTTTGGGCCATTTCACGGTGCTAATAAAGGGCTTTGAATTTGCGTTGGTGATTGTCGTGTCATGGTGACCACCATAATAATGCTCAGCATCACTCTGATGATAGGGAGGGTCTTGAGTGGGCCATGGGCAAAGCGAAGAAGGAAGTACTTTGTCGCTTTCGTTCATAACTTCATTCCAAACATCAGGGCTGACTCCTGTGTATTCTAGCCTCTTCTCCGTGACTCTGGACTTAGGAAGTACATTGAGGAACCATCTGGCAATCTTTTTCTGTGTGGGCCTCCAATCAAAGGCTGGTTGAGTATCACTGGGTGCACTGTCTATAGCTATGATAACGACATCCGAAAAGTCATCCTTATAGCATCCGCCACCTGGAAGAACGAGATTTTGGGTTTGAGATGTGGCCGTGTGGCATTGGAGGGCAAGTTTTTTAAATATATTCGTTGTATCGATTTAAATATATCAAATACATCCCTTTGCCACAGTCGCCAACCTTCCCGTCGACCACAATGAAGCCATCGCCAGCGCACCTACAGTGCCTCCCACAAAGACTCCCGCGATGGCAACTGTCAGCACCACCCTCAGCACGACGATTCTGGAATGGGCCAAGCGCCTCTACGCCAACAAAATGGGAACAGCAGCAACAACGCCACCAATTCCCCCAGCAGACGCCCCTGGGTGCTCCTGCATTCTCATGGAAATCGGCTTCCCCGGCTACGTCTGTCCCGAGCATCCCACCAACAACGACCCCACAGCACCACAGCGCCCACCAGCGGTGACGCGCCTGCCCACCCCCAGCAAGGAGGCAAGTCCTCCGCGAGCCGAGGCACGACGGCCCTCAACCCCAAAATGGACAACCATAATCGCATGCGCGATCTTCCTCATGGCCACCCTGCCCGCCGCTACCGCCGCCACGACGCTGGACTCCAACATCAGCCACACAGGGTTGCCCGGCGCCCAGTCACCGGTCAGCACCATGGACCCCACAATGCTGACCACCATACTCGGGCTCACAGCGTTCGTCGCAGCCACATTATGGGCCATTCCCAAAGCGCAACGCCAGAACCCCAACCCACATTCTGCTCAACGCTCAACCACCCGTGACGCCACCACAACCCACCACCACCACCACGACGCAACGACTCACCAACACCATCCCAACCACCGCAACGAACAACTCACCACCACCACCAACCCCACAACAACCACAGCACGTGCATCACCACAAGACATCCAATCCTCCACCCCCCACTCATACTTCACAGCAAGCGGTCGTCCCCACATTTCCACCTCCTCCACACCCGACACCACCTCCACCACACCTACCAACCCTTTCATGGACGACGCGCTGCCACCCCAAGAAGATCCCGATGCATCACACCGCCTCCCCGACCACATCCCGCGGGTACTGCACACACGCCCCAATGACCGAGAAAACACCCATCCCAACCCAACAACCACCTCTCCAACCCCCCGCAACTACCGACCCACCCCACCCGACTCACCACCGGCGCGCCCGCTACGCAACACCGCACGCAACAGCGATTGTCCATTCTGTGGGATCACCATCAACCGCCCGTACCACCGCTTCCTCCCCGACCGCTGCGCGGTGTCAGGAACACAAAACGATCTTGTTCTGCGTGGCTACTCCCCGTGCCGAATCCTCCAAGGAGATACACGTCCAGAGAATGTGGCACTCGTGCGCGACGCCACCGCCCTCATGTACATCAACACCGTCAAAGTTACAAATGGGTTCCGGCCACTGTCATTACGGCGGTTCAGGGCAAACGGCTCGCAATGGGCAGCGACAACACACACTCAAATTGCCCCACCCACCACCCCAACACGCACAACCGACCACAACTACGCACGCGGGGTGCCCATGTGTGTGTAACCACACATGTTGACCATCACATATCTTCACTAAAATGCCATGAAAAATATCATGTGCAAAAGTGAGATAAGTTACATGAGTTACGTAAGTTGCACATTACACACAACGCTATATATATATTGTAGTATATATATGTGTGGCCAGAAAAGGTGAAAATGGGTAAAATCCCATTGCGGGAGATTTCAAAATTGAATTTTGGACTCCATTTTTTCACGGAATATCATTTAATACCTATTAAGGTACCTGAAAAATATTATGTGCACATTCGTATCTCATGTAACACCCTAGAAATCGTGTGTGTAACACCTAGGGGGTGTACATAGTGGCTGTAACTAAATGCGTGAAAAACTCACACGCATGATTTCAAAATGCAAAATTGGGTTTGATTTTTTTCGCTACTCCAATTATTCATCTATTGATAAATATGCCCAAAATATTACAGCACTTGTAACACCCTGTAACACCCTGAAAATCACGTGTACGTTACAGGGGTGTAACCTACCTCCTAAATACCAAGGTACCGTATCGGTTCTCAAAATGCGTATCGATAGTTTTCGATATAATGAAGTTTGTTGTCGACAGATACCGATAACACTGCAAAACTTGTCGACAGATATGAATAAATAAGCTGCTTCCTATAAGGACGGCATGCTACATTATGAGGTATTAAGGCACTTGACAACTGCCTGTGGAGTTCACACTTCCTTATTATAACAATGTACAAAAATAATACATGTACAATATATATATATATATCACACACACACACACACAGCCAGTTGAAGGTTTTTTGTTGGTGTTGTGTTTTGTCTTATAGATGGCAGAAGTAGCAGAAGTACCAGCTATTAATCCAGATCCATCTACCTGGTTCTTTGATATCTTAGGCTCATATGATGCCTTCAGTCGGTGATACCCAAATGGCTTACTGGTTACGCTGATACCCAGACCAGATTCGATGAGATAGGGTATTTCGACAACATCAGTCGTATGAAACCCGACATGAGTAGATACAGAGACCCAGAGACAGAACCACAGGAGCCAGACGAAGAATATTCAGAGGATCATGCTCCACCAGTATTCACAGACCCTGATGATGATCATTTACCTCATTTAGCACCAGCTCCATCCGCATTTGTTCCAACGGTGAAAATGGCTCCACCTAAGGAATATAAGGCTGGACAGGATGCTGAGATTTGGTTGGAAACAGTGGATAGATACTTTCAGTTTACCTAAGCTAGAAATACAACTAAAAACCAAATAAATAATAAAGACAAATAATAAAACAAATAATGATAAGCTAGAAATACAACTAAAAACCAAATAAATAATAAAGACAAATAATAAAACAAATAAGTTGCATCATTGTTTTTTTTTTGGTAAGCCTGACTGTATACAGTCAAACCATGCAGAACTCCATGAAGTTGACACATTCACCAGCCATGACATACATATGAGCTTGATTTTGAAGACCTAGACATTGTATACATCTGATCTAGCATGTATCCAGACTAGAATTGTATATTGACACGGCGCAAGCATTATAGCCTCTGCCACCGATGATCATTGAAAAGGGCAACCATTCCTGATATTTCATACACATCATCTTATTGTATCATTAAAGGTGTCAAGAGTACTCAATGCAATATGCAGGCTACAGCCTGAGTACAACACCTAGATAGGTCAAAGCCACTGAGCTGACCAATGCAGCATAAATGCTAGTTGTCTTGAAGGCTATACAATAAGCCTATTGCCCTTATGTCTTGATATGTATCCGTGTATTGGCATCTCTTTGAGGTAATTATACCTACTGAATGAGCCATACCAACCATCTTGTCTTCACTGATCATTACATATCTGATCATATCGCCATTGAACAATGCCTATTCTGTGAGATTATATATCACGAGGCATTTCATTAAGTGCACATTAAACAATTGTAGTGCAACAAAGGTCATCAGCTCTTCATCATACCAAAAGGTTGAATTGTTGTCAATTGATTTTCAGACACCATTTCTCAGAGGTCTATTCATCATGAAAGACAGAATCTGTGCAATCATGGCTATTCAGCCTCCGACATAGCTGACATAGCTATATAGCTTATGACCCAACCGTTGTTAAGCAGCCTCCACGCTATATGGCTGAAAAATGGCAAGCAATCTTCGGTCATTATTGGGCATAGAGCAATAAAGCACAGCCAGTTCAGGATGTTTTTCCCGAAACTCTCCAAGAGTTATTCATGTTTTTCATGTGTCATATGAAAACAGCTTCCTGAATCCAGAATCACATAGAAAATATATTCTATCCTGTACATATACAAGTACATTAGATTCAGATTCTGAGCATGCAAGTGGATTTGAATGCACTCAGGTATGTACTGAGTTGCAACTGTCCAAAGTTTTCATTCTGACATCACTATCTTATTTGTGGAATAGCATATAATGGTATAAACCATCCACATATAGATTGACATCATACTTTTGGTTCATATCATTCTGGCACATAAGACACGCATGCTTCATTGAGGAATCGTGACTCTCTGAAAATTCATTCTGGAATGTTTAAGAATTTTGTTGCCTCGACCATTAGGCCACGAAGTCTTGGGAAAAGCCAGACTACCGCAATCTGCAGCTGGTTTCCAAGCGCAGTTCATCCTCATTCTGGAAAGTGACAGAAATTTTATAAAACAAGTCACAACTCTATCGGATTGAAATGACACATTCATCATTCATACTCTTTATCATAACAAGTCTCTGAATAGTGTTTGCCCAAAAATAAAATGGGCACCATTGAGGTAAGTGATCATGTGCTGAAGAATATACACATATCACTAGGCAATGCCATGTTCTATTCATAATGAAATGACATGTCAGCCATCCATCAACTACGAAAATACAACTCGTAGTAAGTTGTTGTCATTACGGACACTTCTTGATTGACTCTCCATTATTAGCTTCGATACCAAAGTTAACTTCGGTACCATCACTGATTTCTTTGTTCATCATGACAATCATTTTCCAGAACCATTGTCTAAGTTGGGCACACTTTAGTGACCCTGAATTGACAAATGTATGTGGGCTGCAACCCAACGACTGCATTTGACATCATCTGGCATTTGCCAATATTGCCAATATGACGTAGAGAAAATCAATGTTCAGATTGACATTGTTACCTCTAAAGCATTCGATGAGTAATCTCAGTCTGATTCTCTATCAAACCATTTTTTCACATAACATAATGATTGAATAACATCCTCCATCACCATCTGATTGGTTTGATACATCTCTTTTTGCGAGGGGGAGGAAGAGTATAGATTCATTCATTTTCATACAGCTGCCACACCTTACATCATTGTGATTTTGCTTGGAAAATTAAAGATCTTATCAAAAGTTCCAGCATCTGTGTATAGCAGCCATAAAATTGATGACACGGTACATCATGCCGATTGAAACATCAAATGAAGTCTTATTTGACTTATTGACACATAAAGTTCATTATGAAGAAATCATAGATGCATATTTCTCCGGCTCTATCATATTATATGAAGGGCACTGACACTGGAGAACGATGGTTTTTCAATTGTGAATAAGCTATATTGTAAGCTTCAACCATCACTTTGACATCAACAGCCTGAGATGCTGATTGTCGAAATTCAAGAGTTGAAGGATTCGATGAATCAACCTTGATACATGTGTTTTGATTGATGAATTGTCGATCCATGGTTTCTCCCCAAATCTAGAGAAGCTGGCACACAAGTTGTTGCCAATGTCTTAAGGAAAGCATCTGAGCAAAGGATTGCCAGTTGTGCCATCAGGCATCGAATTCCCTAAACAGCAAAGCCGAGTGAGTAAATCCGCCACTCTAGCTATTTGCCCGTCATTCCTTCCAGATTCATGACAAGAGACAATTCATCAAAGTCATACACCAATGCATAAATCACATGCATGGTAACACAGTTTGTATCCGAATGCCATTCCATCAAGGTTAAGCATCTTGACAGTAACTCTGGCCGACCAAAAGCCTTCCTGTCTTCGGATATCTTGAGCATTCTCATTTCCAGCTCCATTATGGACTAGGAAGCATCATGACTGTGCCTCACCAGGACGCTAATCCTCAAAGCCGCACAATTGAGGCGAGCCTTATGAAACAGTGACCTTTGGCTTGTGGGGCGTCAACCCCTTATCAAATCCTGAACACTTGTTAACACCTGAATAAATTTATCATGATGCAACTTAAGTGGGATTATAAGTTCCATATAATCATATTGTCTACGTATGCTGAAGGCATAACTGCCGCATATGATCACAATAGGTCGCAGCTTCTATAACATTGTGGCTTCTGAGTCAAAAGCTGATAGCCGATGACTTTTGCCAATAATTGCCGACCAAATAATAATTAGGCCGTGGAAACATGTACCCAAGAGGTTTTTGTCCATCGGTCACATATATATCAGGGCTGCATCCCAAGAACTGCAGGGCTGCATCCCAAGAACTGCAGGGCTGCATCCCAAAGACTGCGATGCGCCTTCGGTGCAATGGGCTGCAACCCAAGAACTGCAGGGATATATCCCTAACATTTTTTTACCCTGCATCAAATTGATATGACAGGAGCAGGAATTGATCCTTCCTTGCTAAGGTGTAGTGAGCCTTGTACAAATCATACCCTTACACAGATACGCATATGCGGGTACCAATATCTGTGAAAAAACTGCTAAATGCTACCTTTGCCAAAACCGTGGTTTGTCATCGGATTTTTGGCCAGTCATCCGAGCTACCGGAGATATCGACTGAGGTAGACGGAGTTGTGATCCTAAGTTGTGCTTGACAAACATAACTAAAGAAATTTCACATTAGTACGTGGCGAATCCATTCTCACTCATCGCGATAGATGTTCGTCAAGCGCGCGTACCGGACCAAATATTGAGGAGTTGAGCAGACCGGGTAAAGGATTATAAGTCCGATCCCGTTAAGCAGGGCCACTCCGTTTGCATTAAAAATAAGCCCCCAAAATCGGGCTCCCCATTGCCGCCTGTGAACCTCCATAGTAGCTTCAGGAGGGGAGGAAGGGTTGGGTGCACTATATATAACTGTGGAAACATGTACCCAAGGGTTTTCGTCGATCAGTCATATATATAAGGCCGAGAATCGTTCGATTATAAATTGTTAAATCGTGGGATCATCGTTCGCGCAAAGCGACGACGGCTAGCGCAAATAATCCGTAACGTACACTTCGGATGCTTTGAATCGTCACTCTGACGCACGATACGTATGGATCAATCAGTAATCCAGCGTCAATCTGCATGTGACTCATCAGCACAGGTGCAGTGCTTCGCAGCCATGGCGCCTGAGACGCCAGCTTTGCGCAGCTCTGCGACCTTTCAAGTGCCATGCCAACTGCGACACCTGCTTTCGGCCCTTCCAGCCATACAGAGTCTCTCTCTGAATGGCTCGGTGTGCAGGTCTGAATGAAGGTCTGTGTAGGTCGGTGTGGGTGCAGTGCGTGTTTGTGGGCGGGTGCGTGTGTGTGTGCGTGTGTGTGTCTTAACGTGTTTGTGTGTGGGTGTGTGTGGGCGTGTGTGTGTGTGCGTCGCGTGTGTGTGTGTGTGTGTGTGTGCGCAGGTCGGTGTGTGTGCAGGTCTGCATGACATGAAGGCTCTGTATGGCTTGGTGTGCAGGTCCACAAAACCAACTTCACTGGTGGGTATCGACCCACAGCAAACGCACGTCACCCTCAAGCTCGCAGTCCACCGGCAGCAGTGACTCGCCGACTCCGCAAGCGCGCTCTTCCCTGCTCAATCTTATACCCCCTGTCTCCATTTCCCTGACTCCTGACTCCTGACTCCTGCCCTCACATGAAAGGCCTGACAAAGGCGCGTTCTGCCCTGAAAGGCGCGTTCCGCCCCGTTCGCCCTGAAATGCGCGTTCCGCCCTGAAAGGCGCGTTTGCCTGAAACGCGCATATCGATGAAACGCGTGTGCCGCCTGAAATGCTCGATTCGCTGCAATGCGCCTGGCGCCTGAAGCACGTGTATCGCCCGAAACGCTCGACTCGCCTGAACGACGCACACCGGCTGAAAGGCGCGTTTCGCCCAGACGGCGCACATCATCAGAATGGCGCGCATCACCAGGATGGCGCGTGTCGCCTGAAAGGCATGATCGCCCGAAAGGCGCACTTCGCACGAAATTGGCGCGTCGCCTGAAATGCTCGCTTCGCTGCAATGCGCCTGGCGCCTGAAACACGTGTATCACCCGAAACGCTCGACTCGCCTGAATGGCGCGCACCGCCTGAACGACGCACACCGGCTGATAGGCGCGTTTGCCTGAAATGCGCATATCGATGAAACGCGCGCATCGCCTGAAATGCGCGCATCGCCTGAAATGTGCGCATCGCCTGAAATGCGCGCATCGCCTGAAATGTGCGCTTCGCCTGAAATGTGCACATCGCCTGAAATATGCGCAGCGCCTAAAATGTGCGCATCGCCTGAAACGCGCGCATCGCCTGAAATGTGCGCATCGCCTGAAATGCGCGCATCGCCTGAAATGTGCGCATCGCATGAAATGTGCGCATCGCCTGAAACGTGCGCATCGCCGGAAAGGGGCGCTTCACCTGAAATGTGCACATCGCCTGAAATATGCGCTTCACCTGAAATATGCGCGTCGCCTGAAATGTGCGCGCCGCCTGAAATGTGCACATCGCATGAAATGTGCGCATCACCTGACATGTGCGCATCGCCTGACATGTGCGTATCGCCTGAAAGGTGCGCATCGCATGAAACGCGCGCATCGCCTGTAATGTGCGCGTCGCCTGAAACGTACACAGCGCATGAAAGGTGCGCATCGCTTGAGATGTGCGCATCGCCTGAAATGTGTGCGTCGCCTGAAATGTGCACAGCGCCTGAAATCTGCGCATCACGACATGTGCGCATCACTTTGAAATGTGCGCATCGCCTGAAACGTGCGCATCGCCTGAAATGTGCGCATCGCCTGAAATGGGCACATCTCCTGAAATGTGCCCATCGCCTGAAATGTGCGCATCGCCTGAAATGTGCACATCGCCTGAAATGTGCACATCGCCTGAAATGTGCGCATCGCATGAAATGTGCGCGTCGCCTGAAATGTGCGCGTCGCCTAAAGTGCGCATCGCCTGAAATGCGCGCACCGCCTGAAATGTGCGCGTCGCCTGAAATGTGCACAGCACCTGAAATGCGCGCATCGCCTGAAACGCGCGTTTCAACTCAGACGCTTGATTTTTAGGACGTCCCTGACACTTTTCACTCCTCACTTCACGTTTCACTTTTCACTTCTCCTTCTCACTTCCATTTGGCCACCTGCGTGTGGTTAGTAGCAGCGCAGACAGCGCTAAAACGCTCCTGAAAATTTCAGGATCAGGGCCACCTGCGTGTGGTTAGCAGCAGCGCGGACAGCGCTAAAACGCTCCTGAAAATTTCAGGATCAGGGCCACCTGCGTGTGGTTAGCAGCAGCGCGGACAGCGCTAAAACGCTCCTGAAATTTTCAGGATCAGGGCCACCTGCGTGTGGTTAGCAGCAGCGCGGACAGCGCTAAAAACTTTCCCTGAAAATTTCAGGATCAGGGCCACCTGCGTGTGGTTAGCAGCAGCGCGGACAGCGCTAAAACGCTCCTGAAGAATTTCAGGATCAGGGCCACCTGCGTGTGGTTAGCAGCAGCGCGGACAGCGCTAAAGCTCTGAATTTCGGGATCAGGGCCACCTGCGTGTGGTTAGCAGCAGCGCGGACAGCGCTAAAACGCTCCTGAAAATTTCAGGATCAGGGCCACCTGCGTGTGGTTAGCAGCAGCGCGGACAGCGCTAAA
>LGRX02035802.1:9895-38822 GCA_001247695.2 Cymbomonas tetramitiformis
GCCGCTGCGACGCTCTGCTCAATGCCGGGGGCGTGAAGCCAGCCTGCCGTGCGCCGCTGCGACGCTCTGCTCAGTGCCGAGGGCGTGAAGCCAGCTTGCCGTGCGCCGTTGCGACGCTCTGCTCAGTGCCATGGGCGTGAGGCCACCGCCAGGCGCGCCGCGATGCCTGGCCGTTGCCGGGGCGTGAAGCCACCGGCTGCGCCGCCGCGAGATTGCCGCCCACGCCGGGGCGTGGGGCTGAAGACGCCGAGCGCCGCCGAGTTTCCGCCTTGCCGGGGGGCGTGAAGCCACCGCTGCGCTGCTGCGACGCTCGCCTCGCTGCCATGGGCGTGAGGCCAGCCTCGCCGCGCCGCCGCGACGCTCGGGCTCGCCGGGGGGCGTGGGGAGGTCGCATGCCGAAGCGCCGCCGCGACGCTCGCCGCGCACCGGGGCGTGAAGCCGGGCCTGCGGTGCGCTGCCAGACGCTCGGCCTCCGTGCCGGGGTCGTGAGGCCACCGCCGTGTGGCCGTGACGCTCGCTCGCGCCGGGCCGAGGCTGCACCGCTGTGCGTCGCTGCGACGCTCTGCTCAGTGCCGGGGGCGTGAAGCCAGCATGCCGAGCGCCGCTGTGACGCTCTGCTCAGTGACGGGGGCGTGAGGCTAGCCTGCCGTGCGTTGCTGTTACGCTCTGCTCAGTGCCATGGGCGTGAGGCCAGCCTGCCGTGCGCTGCTGCGATCCCTGCTCACTATATCACAAGGGGGGGGCAATTCAAACTTTAAATGGATCGGGGACCTACTTGGTGTTGTAAGTTGCCGGCGATTCCCTGCATCCTTGCCTCGTTGACCCGTGCAGTACCAGCTTTGTCCTTCACAATGTGTAGCTCTCGTCGCAGTGAGTTGCGCGCCTTGACCAGTTCCGCATTTTTGGTGGCCAAATCGTCGGCAACCTTGACCTGTCTGTCCATCTCGGCGAAGAAATCCTCACCATACTTCGAGACTACCTTTTGCACTTGCGGCAGGTGTTTCTCGACGTCTCGTCGGGATAGCTTCAAGGTTTCAGGTGCTCTGTTGTGCGCACGTGTCGTCGGGTTTGGCGGCGGTTTTGGTGGTACCTGCAGCTTGAGCAGCCGTTCCCTTGCCCTCTTCAAAGCAACCAGAGGCCCTCCAGTCCAGTTAAACATTCCATCGAATGTGTCGTGCACTTTGTTCTGCAAGTAGTGCAGCTCTGTTGCTTGTACTTCAAAAGTGTTAGAGAGTTGTCGAAGTTGACAACGTGTTTCTTCCAGTGAGTCCTGAAGCGTTGTGGCATGAAGTGCCAAGTGCATGAATTCGTTCTCACGTTCTTCTATATCTAACTCCTGAGCGAGCACTTGCAACTCTAAGCGTTCCACGTGAGACGTGCGTCGCGGTGTGCGTCGAAGCAGCTCGGGTGCATCTTGCGGGGCACTTGAAACTCTAGCTCCACCAGTATCCGTGTGTGACCCACCAGGCTCTTCGTGAGCCCTCGCTTTCTCAGCACGAGCTTTTGCACGCTCGGCGGTTTTGAAAGTGTGCAAAGTGCTGAGAGCTTGGTACGCTCTTGAGCACAACCACCAGCCTGACTGCAAACTTTCGACAGTCGGTGCAACGCGAGGGGGAAGGACTAGTACGTCACTTTCCCCCAAGAGAACTGAGAAGCCCGAGTCTGACCAAGGGATTATGGCCGTCGCTTCCCCCAAGCGAGATCGTACCAACCGCTCGGCCTCTTCACAAGATATCAGTCGGCCTTGTTTTGGGCGGTCTTTGGGGTATTCTGTGATGTGACTTCCATCACAGCCCATGCACGTGTGCCTCTCGCGGGTCATGTTCGGGAAGCGCTTAAAAGAAGGGTATGAAGTATATGGAGTTGAAAACCACACGCTGACTGTCGTGTGTGTAACCACACATTTTCACACCTGCCAAACCCCACACACACTGTCGACTGCGCGCAACGTAGGATGTGGATGAATGATGTGGATGAATGATGTGGATGCGATGTCTGGCGAACAATCAGACTTCACAGGTCGAAGTTATTGGTACTCACCTATGATATGCCGTCGCATATGGGCTGAATCCACGTGAATCCAAGGGGCTCAAATTTTTGGATATAAAATGGGAGCACCGGGATGGATGGCCTAAGCACGCGAAATTAGCAAGCGAAACACGCGTAACTGCACTCAAGTGACTGGCAGCCTATTCGAACTGTGATATTTGTGCATTATATCATGTCAAAAGGTCATTTAAGATGCACCACGCACATTCTGCAGCAAAAATATAACGTCTCTGAAGGTTGTTTTCTTTCTGAAAGTATGGCGCACAGAAACCCTGAATGACAGGAACATGATTCTGACATGAATTGAGCCTGAGATTTCGATGCAAACCGCCAACGGAACGTATACACTGAAGTTACTGTCGTGTGTCACTATACGTGTTTAAAGACGAAGCGTCAAACTTTGAAACCAGGAAGAGATGTCCTTTCGTATGTCACATATCTCATCAATCTATTCCGATACCTGCTCGTCTCCCACCAGGATACTCATGTTGTATATCCCACTATTCCCACGCATGGACTAACTGCATCTGCCAACGCCGAATAGAAAGTCGCCCCCCCGCTGCCGTCGTCACCACGCCTTGACCGTCCCGCACTGCTGATGCTGCCGCGAACTCGTCCGTCAAGTTGAGAGAGACAACGTGCGATGGTCTCTCTGCCAGCGCACTTGTCACTTCGAGCTATACTTGCAACCATAGGCTCGGTTTTTGCGAGCTTCTCTACCTCACGGAGTTCACGGCCGTCCAAACCATGTCGCCGGTGTCCGCTGCTGTTTGCAGCCGCATCCATCTGCGGTATACTGGTCGGAAATATGTTTTACCTCATAAATCAAACCCACTCCTCGTCGCGGCACCAGTCTTCTACACACGTCTCATGGCGGTCAGGCCAAAGTGCCGTTATCTCCTGAGAAGAACTTCTGAGAAGAACTGGGAATCGTGGCGAAAAAGTTCTCGCTGATGGGATTTGAAAAAAGTCACCCTGAAAAAAGTCACCCGGAAAAAAGTCACTCTGCGGAGTGCAAAAGAGCCAGCCAGCAATAAGAACTGGGAATCGCTTGTGTGTCACTATACGTGTTTAAAGACGAAGCGTCAAACTTTGAAACCAGGAAGAGATGTCCTTTCGTATGTCACATATCTCATCAATCTATTCCGATACCTGCTCGTCTCCCACCAGGATACTCATGTTGTATATCCCACTATTCCCACGCATGGATTAACTGCATCTGCCAACGCCGAATAGAAAGTCGCCCCCCCGCTGCCGTCGTCACCACGCCTTGACCGTCCCGCACTGCTGATGCTGCCGCGAACTCGTCCGTCAAGTTGAGAGAGACAACGTGCGATGGTCTCTCTGCCAGCGCACTTGTCACTTCGAGCTATACTTGCAACCATAGGCTCGGTTTTTGCGAGCTTCTCTACCTCACGGAGTTCACGGCCGTCCAAACCATGTCGCCGGTGTCCGCTGCTGTTTGCAGCCGCATCCATCTGCGGTATACTGGTCGGAAATATGTTTTACCTCATAAATCAAACCCACTCCTCGTCGCGGCACCAGTCTTCTACACACGTCTCATGGCGGTCAGGCCAAAGTGCGGTTATCTCCTTCGCGTTAGGTTACAAGAATCTGCAGTCTTTCAAATACTTCGTCGGAAGCCTGAGGTGGACTGGGTTCAAAGGGCACATCCTTCTCGGCATAGACGCTCACACGAGCTCGGATATCCGAGCATATCTCACAGATCAAAACGTTACGATGTATGATGTTGCGACGAGGTGCAAGAACGACCATCGAAAAGGGTCTAGCGTAATCAGGGTTTGCAGGATGATCTTCCGCAACTCGCACAAGGGGCTAAATCTATTTTCTGGGAGGTTTACGCTGGCACACGACTGGCTGACTCGATGTTCTGACTGTACGGAGGGAATCTTGTTTACCGATTTCCGCGATGTTTTCTTCCAAGCAGACCCTTTCTTGAACGTCGTGCCGCGCAAACTCATCCTTTTTGCCGAGTCCCCTTTGCGATCGACCACGCACTGGACGGTGCAGCATCCTGTGTCAACTTGCTTCAATGCATCTTTCCGCAAGCCTATATTGAGCATCGGCACCGTCATGGGAAATCGGCAAGGGATATCCAAGTTCCTCACGGTGTATGGCGAGACCCAAAGCAAGATGCTCAAGAGACCCCGCTGCCATACCCTGCTCGCACATTTTCCAAATGGCGCCGACCAGGCTGTGCTGAATTACATATACTACAGCAGCTTACTCCCTGAGGACACGAAAGTCGTGGCGCACCGTGAAGGGCCTGTGCACAATGTCGGGGTGCAAGGGTCTTGGATCTACGACGACCATGTCGCCAGCTGGAAGGCGCGTGGAAAGAACCAGGAGGCCGCCAACAGGGAAGAGTTCTACACGTCTGGGAACAAACAACAGTGGATTTCTCCGGCGTATGCGCTCATCGACGAGGACGGCCGATTCACTCAAGCAGACGGCTCGATCTCTGCTTTGGTTCACCAGTGGGATCGGCTCGGTCCTGGCTTTATTGAGCGAGTTTTGACATACCTGCCCTTCATGCAGGCAGATGTCACGACATCTACACCAGAACCTGGGCAGACGCAAGGTTTGATGCCACCTCGCAACCGCACGGACGCTGTTCCTATCGGCCAACAGGGGAATGAGTCTTGGTTTTGCCCTCAGCAAGCCTTCGACACGAAGAGGTGGCTCGCAAAGCGGAAGCATGTCCCTTTCAATTTCGACGGGTGCCCAGGAAGCACCGTGCCTGAAACGCTGAACGTGCCTCCCACGTGGTTCTGTGACAAGCTCCCACAAGACGTGTCGCCCTGGCAAGCACCGACCAGGTACACCAGCAAGGACATGGCAGTGGGAGTTTATACTGGCGAGAGTATCGTGTACTCCCGCGGATTGGCCATACAGGACACGTGGCTCTCGCAGGGCGTGGCTGCTGTGCTGTACTCTCCAACCACCCTGCCCGATGTTCCGACGGTGGGTTTTGAGCATCTGGGTGAACTGCCAGACTATGAGAATCCGACAGCCGCGCACACCGTTCAGCTCTACGGTCTTGCTGACCTGTACCACCGGCATCCAGACAAGGCATGGTATTACATCGTCGGCTGTGACACGTATTTGAATGTGGACTTCGCGCTTAGCATGCTCGATACTTTTGACGCCAAGGATGACTGGTGGCTCAGCAAAGTCAGTTATCCATATGAGAATTTTACGGTCCCGGTGAACAGGTCGGCATTTCCCCGTTACGATGGTAACGGATTCACCTGGTCTTCCGGGGCGTACGCCTGGTTCCTTAGTAACCCGGTGGCCAAGGCGTATGCCGAGGCCCTCGACACCTTCACCAGTCAGATGCCCACTGTCGCCCATTCTTGCTATTGCCCCGATAAGGTGACGGGCATGCTTCTGTCACTCTTAGGCCACAAGATCACCAATATCCCAGACCCTTGGAATGCTGGCTACGATCACTGTGCAGTGGACGGAAAGCAGACTCAAGCGCCTAGCCTCGACGTGAAGAGGTCTCACTACCACTATCTGACCCCCGTGAAAATGATGGCCGTTCACCAGCGAGCGCTTCACGAGAAGTTAGATCGAATGATTGTGGCAGGGATGCATCAAGAGCTTGAGCGGTGGAAGGTTGTATTCAGTGAGATGCATGTGAAGGTGGTGCGCCGTAAACTACGCCAGTTGGAGGATCTCTGTGGAGGGCCGCAGGCTGTTCTGAGCCTGACAACCTTGGAGGGCTCGATGCGGGAACGGATTGAGGCCCACATGACGTTTCTGCGGCTTGCGCAGTCGATCATTGGATCTTTGGTACACCACACAAAAAAAATAGGGAGTTTCAGGCCTTACGATATAGCGCTGAATCTCGATATCATAGTTTGTGGCAACAGCACGGTGAAATAGTGGCCAGTTGTTTAAACATGGTGCGTATGGACATGAGCCTACTTCTGTCTGTTCTGTCCTCATGCCTCAAGGTAGTGCTGCATTGAAGGAAGTGTCACATGAACTGTCCATAACATCTATAGACCATAGTTCAGTGAGATTCACTCAATGTATGAAGAGATTCCACATCGTATCAAGAGATAGCTATGTGCAGCTTGACTCCCTGTAAGCACGACTCCGACATTTCCAAGCAAATTCTCGCTGATTTTAGGGGTTTGTGCATGGCATGCTCAGGCATAGAGCTGCAAGTAGGATGCCAAAAGTCGCGAATTTTGACTATTGCGGTCGTTGGCCCGCACTAGCTGCTTGCTCAGCTAACGTGGATTTTCTGTTGCAAACGATGTGTTTTATTTGTTGAAAGAATGGTTTTTGTTGATTTCGGGGAAATTCATTGCATGCGATGATTTTTTGTCTTTGGAGGAAATGTGTTACATACGCAATTCGAGACCCCAAGTGAGTCGATTTTGTTGCAAGCACTCCGATTGGCTGGTTGACTTTACCAGGGTAAAATTACCCCCGACCACCCTACACGAAGGTCACGCATTGTTGGTCGAAAATAGTTCTCTGGATATCTGGAACATATGTTTGTTATTGACGGATATTTCATCGATAATTATCGATACTTTATTATTTAATGATCGATACTTTATTATTTAATTATCGATACTTTATTATTTAATTATCGATACTTTATTATCGATATGCGTCGACAACTTCATATCTTATCGATACGCAATAGTATTCACTCTGGATTGCCACCACACATATTGTGCGATTTGTACCAAGCAACCGAGGCATATCGTATCGATACGTGGCGATATGTTAGCGGCGAGTGTCGATATTTCATCGATAAGCACCACTATTTCATCGCTAAGTGTCCACACAATGTATGACTTCGCCTTTCCCAGGAAAACCCTAGTTCAAATCCACCCTCCCGCACGCATGCGTATCTTGTGCGTGCGTGCCCCGTCACAGTTGGCATTTAGACTGAGTCGACGAGAGGAGCACGAGATGGGCTTTCGCGCAATGATGGCTTATAGCGCGTCATTAGTACTTACTTATTGAAGAACCTAGGTATGAGCTGATCTTATATATAGGATATCTTATCTAATAAACACGACTGCACAGCATTTAACTTACAGCACTGTAACTATTAACTTATAAATGAGAGAGAGAATAATGGCAGCTTACAGAGCTGCTCCCTTTTATTGTTTTGTGTTCCCGCCAGATACCTTCTATCCGATAGGTGTACAAACTATAGTCACTACAGTCGACTTTGTGACACAGTGTCTGCACAGTCACACGATTCATGACCACGGCCGGTAGACTCTACCGTGCCCGTGGAATACATTTGATTGTACTTTAGATGATGATGCAGAATGACTGATGACTGATAAATGATAATGCAGAATGACAGATGACTGATAGTGCAGAATGACAGATGACTACAGGTCACTTTTCCTACTCCTCCGTGCTTCGGAATAAACGAAGCACCAGAAAACTGTCATTCACCCAGCTTCGCCACATAGCAATCTCATTCTGCATGATTGTCCACCAGCTTGACTGAGACGAACTCTGCGAGTAGATTGGCCATGCGTGCATTGTCTCGAACCGTCTCTGAGTGTGCAACCAGCTCGCCGTTCGCGGTAACCGTCTTCCGCAGCTTTGAAGAAAGTACGAGAGTACTGCGATTGTGCCTCAGCAGCAAAATACTCCGGTAAGATGAACTTCCTCCCGTCTCGTACCAAGTTGTAGCGAGAGCTTCCGCTCGCACTTATCAGTTCACCGGATGAAGTAGCTGCCCGTATAGATCAAACTTGTCCTCAAAATACACCGCCGACAGAATATTAAACGGCGAGTCTGGCACGTACTGCGCCTCCACACTGAGCACGTCGAGCTTGCCAGTTGCGTGATTCCAGAGATTGACGCGCACCACACCAGCACCCTTCGACGTCGTCATTTTCCCGGCCATGACCTAGAAGTTCACGGCCTTCTCAGCACAAACTGTGTTCCCCTCAAAAAAACGAAGATCATTGAACACGTTCTTCGTGGCCATACAATCGTAGTGTAGCACTCGTTGCTGCAGGGCGTCTGCTGCGTACGCTTCACGTTGATCACCACAGTGTTGTACGACCGGACAAGCAACCGGTACCTCGTCGTGCTCCTCCGCCTCCCAAATTTCCTCGTCAGTCATTTTTTCAGCCGTCGATGATACCGCTGCCGCGACCGTCTCCTCCGCCTTGTCGCTCTGTGATTCTAGGTGACGTTTTTTTCGTTTCGCATACGTCTCCCCGTACTCCACCTCCCTTGCAGGGTTTCTTTTAATGAACTCCTCCATTTTCTCAGGGTGCAAAAGCCAGCACGACTCTGAAGTGTGCTCGCCGGAGCAAACGGCGCATTGCAGCAGCTTAGCGTCATTCTTCTTTTTCTCCTCCGCTTGCCGTTGCCTATCAGCTTGTAAGCTTTTCGCCACCGCCGCAGTGTCAGTATCCTGCGCAGCTGCTGCATATTGCGTCGGATTTTTCTGCTGCAGAACATTTACAAAGAAATAATCACAGCGTTGCATCAACAACTCAAACGTCGGTTTTGCCTCTTGTCCAAGAGCTGCGACCACCGTTGCATAGTCGCTAGGCAGGGCGGATACCGCAAACGCTAACGTAAGCACCTCGATTGTCCTCTCGTCCAGACGTTCACCACCATACCGGCTCAAAGACGACTGAATATCTGCAAACGCACTGAGCTGTTTCACCGGGTCTGATGTGGAGTTCACACAAAGTCTCGTCATACGAGTCATATACGACGCCAATTGTCCAAATAGTTGAGGCTCCACACGTGCACGCAATTTTCGATACGCCTTGACACCGTCGTTTCCACAACGTCGCACCAAATCAAACGCGTCACCAGTTGCTACCTGTATCAATATCGCTGACAAAACAGAGCTTGCAACCGTAGCCGAACCCTGTATAGTGATTATACTTTCCGGCCGAGGAACTTCGTCGGCGAAAGGATTAGTCGCTGGTGTCATATCAGCTAGATCTTTCATGTTCGCCACGTCGCTGATAGATTTTTCAGTACTTACTAGTTCCTTCAACTCTGAATAGAAACCGACTGCCGATTCCAACTGTGTACTGAACCTAGTCCAGGCTTCGTACAATTATATAATGGTCATCGGTGCCTTCTCTGCGACCCGTGTTATTTAATATCCATGTATGGTCGAATTATTTTCAGATGTTTCAGAGGTTTCAGATCATTCCGATATTTCAGACGCTTTCCGGTCAGATTTCACGCTGAATTCAATCTGAATGATGGCTATCCTTCAAAGAGCTGCTGGCGGAGGAGCATGGACGGAGACCCTGACGCCACCACTCGTTGCTTCAATTCGTAGAGTCTCCAACCGAATGCGCTCGAAGCTCTGGCCAGCGACGAGTTCGTCCAAGGATGCGGTGATTCGGCATCTCCTGCCTGCCCTGTTTGCAGTGGTACATACGGCGCCCTCCTTTCCTCCCTTCCTCGTGCCGAACTGCCGACCAGAGGTTTTGTCGATGACCGTTGACCTCCTGCGTTGACTATCCAGGCGCGGGTCAGGGACGATATTCTGAGAACGCTGCCACCTGGACCGCTCCTCGGCTCGCGTGCACGACCGGTTTCGTGTCTTGGCGTCGGTGCCGAGCGGCTTCTGGTGACAGAGCCCGCGGATACCCTGACCGCTCCGATGGACTCGATGCAGCGGCAGTTACGTTACGTGCTGTGCAGAAAACCATGAATTCTTGATCCGAATTAATCGGTGGAATCCAAAAGTGGATTGAGCCATGAATGCATCCTTGAAATCAACGCCCATATCGCCGTACGAGATAATGGGCATAAAGTCCCGGGATCTAAGATTGCACGTTGGATGATTGAATCGTGATCAAATGATGATCGGTAGCACATAATGTCGGCACACATGCATTTGAGAACGAATCGAAGGCACGCAATGTAAACGTAATTGGAAAACGCCTCAAGGATACCGGCGCATACATCTCCCGACAGTCAACATGCCTCCCAACACTTCTGATGTCCCATATTCGAGCTGTTAACCGGGCAACGAATCGCGTGATAAGTGCCAACTGCAAGTAACGGCACAACTCTCGTCTTAGATTTGCTATTAGCTAACAATAAGTACGTATGCCGCATATGTGATAGGTGCAGCATCTACTTTATGATGCTAACACGAAGGCGATTAGCGGGCTGATCCACGGCCACACAGGGATTCGTGGGGCTCAAACAGAGAGACGTGCGTGGACTTCGTCAAGAAAGGGCTTCTAATGGCAGAGCACCCCGTGACAAGGGGGGTGTCGAACGTGGCGTAACGCCCTTGCCCGCTCAGGGGGCGGGCGAACATATGACCCCAATTCCGGACAAGTGATTTGGCTCCCCTAACAGTACACCCCAGCGTCTATGGGGGCTCCTCCACCCCCAGCAGTTTTTAACCCACCTAGGCGGTTCCCTGAAGCATGTTCTTCTCTTTCGAGATCCTACGAGGGCTAGACCCTCCGTCGCAGCACACTTTAACGCCGCCGGGTGAGCAACACCGCCTATACCAAGTTTGTGTCCGGAATAATTGGGTCCTACCCCCGGAGCAATGTTCGCCCCCCTAATGGTAAGGCGCGTGATGTCTCCTTTTCAAGACAAAAATACGGATCGCCGATTTAATTCCACATTGTAAGGGATAATCATGTGCAGTTTCGACGCGTTTTGTGTCACCAGCACACGCCGTGGTTTACTTCACGCGCCTTTCGTGTCATAGAAGCGCCATTTCCCCATTGTAAGTATCCCACGTGTAGAGGGACCGATGTACGTCTTTGGCATGCGGAGCCGCCGAATAACGACTATGCCGCTGCTACCCGCCAATTATACTACCCACCACCGAGGATTACGAGACGGGCCCTGCTGGCCGCCAACTTCTAGCGGTTCTACGACAACAACGATGCGGCGTTCTTCGACGGGCACTCTGCTGGGCTCAGGGAGTAGAGGGGTGGTCCTGAGTGTATGCTTGGTGATGACGGAGAGATGGGTCGAGCAGCTCGGGATTCAGAGGTGAACTACTAGATCCAAAGACACGGCAGCGGCGCGTCGGTGGTGCACTTGCAGAGGGGCTCAGGTGGCTCAGTAAGACTTAGGGGGTCCCATTCTTCACTAATGAGCGCTGGAGAATCCGGATACGTGTCCCAAAGTTTGTGCTGAATCCTTTGATCCGTGGTGAGAGTATACAGTGTAGCCGATCCTTTCTGGTTATGTGATGCCAAAGGAATCGTTCCAATATCAGCCACACACTGAACGGCATGCGATCCGTCGACAAAAGCCAGCCCACTCTCATCCCAGTGGAGTGAGAAGCATTCAGGAACAGGGCGCGGCCGTGACAAGATGCCGTTCGCTTCGACACATCCAAACCAAACCAAGCGCAAAGGAAGCCCCCCACAAACACGAATCACAGCAAAAAATGCGGGGCAGCTGGGAGCTCATCCAGCTTTACACCGCAGGTCCGTCATGGAAATATTCCACTCTGCTGCTTGAGACCAGGCAAGCTAAAGGTTTCAAACCTAACAGGGGATCCCCAGCTGCGGTGCACGCTCCACAATGGTCTCCCCTACTCGCTCTAGGCACCAAAAAATGCCAGCTGTCACTGGCATCGACCATATACACTGAACGGCATGAGATCGGCAAGCAAAAGCCAGCCCACCATCATCCCAGTGGATGTGAGAAGCAATTCAAGAGCAGGGCGGGGCCGTGACAAGATACCACAAACACATACATATTCCCAACCCAAATGCAAAGCAGCATGGAAAGATGATACGATGTGACCGATCGTCGCCAAACAATTGTTGGTCTCTGGGTTACGGAGTAAGCGGACCCTGCTGGCATGCCCCCCAGTGGCTCCCGGTCGATGGATGGGACCTGTTGGTCCATGGTTATGTCATGAACCATATACACTACACACACAAACATTTTCTCGACACATACCTCAAAGTTTGGGTTTTCCTTAATATACCACAAACACTGTATCCACTGATCTTCCAAGGGAATGCGCCTAATCATTCTAGTACGCCATTTATCACCAACGTACTTTTCAACAAGCGCTGCAGATACAATGCGTATGGTCATTACTAATATCCATATACTGCACTCTTGCATATGCGTCATTCTAGGTATTTCAAAGCGCATTGTTCCCCCGCCGCAACAAATCTGATAAACTGTGCACAATAATGCCACGATCTCGATGCTCAGAACCTGCACCACAGTCATAGTGGCTAGGCATAGTGGCTACAGGGAAGGCATATGGTACTCCGCGACTCTCACCACAGGATTCATCCTCCATAATGCTGTTTAAGATCGGCTCCTGTATTCCGTTCATGGGCTTTGTCTCATCAGATTTCACTGCCATTTGTACTGCTGATATTGGCTCAGTGGGCTGTGCTGCTGCTGCTGCCAGAACGTCGACCTTACCATCGTCCGGCTTAGCAGGCAATTGCGTTGCAGACGTGGGGATGATGGGCTGTGATGCTGCCACAGTGTTTACCTTGTCATCTCGCATTGGGTTTGTTTCACGAAAGGAGCCTAGGAGAGAGAAGCGAGAAAGATGAACAGTGAAAGAGCGCGCGACGGACTCTTTCAAGCTTCTGATCAAGAACGAATTTGCCACAGGCTTGGACAACTGGTTGATCTTGGCACGAAGTGCCACGAGGACAGGACGGAATGCGGGCACGATCAGCGTCATCGCGTATGTCAGCAATACACATTGCATAATGAGAAGGCTAATCCCGAGGAAGCCGCTAGTTCGCTCGTCCAAATGCACCATAAGGATCATGATCTGGATCGCAAATTGGTTCACCTGCCACGTCATGCACTCTTGCACATCAGCATGCATGCAATGACCTGAAAGGTGCGGAGCGTCATGGGGTCATGGGGTCAGGCATGCCGCGCGTTCCAAAGCACAGTAAATCGCTGCTTGCAAGCACGGACTTGCCATTTGGCGCTGCGGCTGACTGTCACTCGGTGATGAGCCCCCCATTTCGAAACCCTCGGAAGTGGAGAAGCGAAAATGGGATGTGCACATGAAGCATCAGACGCGGCCACGCCCGCCTTCGCACGGACCCGGCTGCAGGCAGGCACGCTTTCGTTCATGTGTCGCGGACTTGCAAAAATGTCGAGCGCAGCTCGGGAGGTCCCTCGCATCAGGGAGGCCAAACTAAGCGCGGAGCACGCGGAGCATATCTATGACGAGGGTGGCCGAGGTGCACGAGAGGTCGAGCGCATCTTGAGTCCCCTCCTCACCAGGATGGCCAGCTGCAAATCATCGAGGGCGGCATTCTTGTACGGCGAATAGCGCATGTGCAGCATGATGGCCACCACGGAGATAATCATCGCGTACATGATAGCCGGGCCATCCCCGGCGAACAGTCCCACAAGCACCACGATCCCAGTCTGCGCAACAGCGAGGAGCTATCGAGTGGTCAGCCACCCACATCGATCTCAAGCGTGCCGAGTGCTCTGGCACGAGCGGAATAAATTGAGCCGGGGAATCCTGGATGCTAAATGAGTGCCACGGGATCAGGCAACTCTCTCTGCACCGCAAAACCTTTGGGCACAGCCATCCATGGACACACAGCGCTCCACACCAACACATCGTAACTAAAACCCAAAACACAGGTGTAAGGCACACTCTCCAATGCTGGCCGGTCATCGCCCTTGTGGATACAGGCCACATGCAAAAGCGCGACAGGCCGGTGACAAAGTGCCACTGACACATGCCAAAATGCGGCAGGCCGGTGACAAGGTGCCACTGACGCACGTAACAGGCCAACCAAGCCTTTGCAGGGCCGGTGAGAGCTCTCCCTGCGCTGCACTGCACGCCCCCCGTGTGAAAATACCCTTGGGGGGGCCTGGTCGGGGCAAGAAAAGCCCCCACGATCGGAAGTGAGCCCGGGTGCAGACATCCCGTCTTGTCCTCAGTGCCTATGGCATCGGAGGTGAACCAACCAAAGGCAGCCCACCACCACCCCAGTGGACAGAAAAAGCATACAGGGCCGTGCCAAGATACCACATATGTGCCTTGGGCGTTTGTCCTCAGATCTAGGGTGCGCATCGCGTTTGAGCTCGGATCTAGGGTGCACATCGCGCTTGAGCTCGGATCTAGGGTGCGCATCGCGCTTGAGCTCGGATCTAGAGTGCGCATCGCTTTGAGCTCGGATCTAGGTGCGCATCGCGTTTGAGCATCTAGGGTGTGCATCGCGTTTGAGCTCGGATCTAGGGTGCGCATCGCGTTTGAGCTCGGATCTAGGGTGTGCATCGCGTTTGAGCTCGGATCTAGGGTGCGCGTCACATATTACTGAGCATGAGCTTGCTGAACACGGCGCACCTGAAGCATCCGGCGGGTGATCTCATAGGACTGAGCGTCAAACACGCCCACACCCCATGGAGATCAGAACATTCACCGCAGCCAGATAGCCTGCCTGTGAAAACTCACGAACATGAAAGACGCGCACAGATCTCACAATCGGACGCTCCTCCTTGCAAGTTGCTGCCTTGAGGAGATCTTGGGATCTCGGCTGGGAGCGACGGGGCTGCGGTTCTGGATCTAGGATACGGCACGGTGTGCGCCGCAGAGGGATCCGGTGCTCGGCGAGCTCCGTGGAGCTCAATGACTTGGCCGTGTGCTGGGTGACAAAGAGGGGCAATCCGACAAAATCCCTTCCCTGGATCTCGCTCTGAGCTTGGAGGAAATTTTCTCTCTCCTCGCGATCTCACTCTGAGCTTGGAGGGAATATTATCTTGCGTCCCTGGATCTCACTCTGAGCTTGGAGGGAATATTCTCTTGCCTCCCTGGATCTCACTCTGAGCTTGGAGGGAATATTCTCTTGGATTGAGTGGGCGCTATAGGCTGAGACGGGGATACACACCTGCCAAAAAAAGAACTGCGGCTTAAACGGGTCCGTGAATTGCCCGAGGACCTGCACGGATACCCCGTATGAGATCTCCTGTGGCTGATTGGCTGCGGACTGGCTTCACAGGAATGCTGTGGCTGTGGGCTAGAATAAACCCACCTCGGGCATATTCGGCGTGCAAAGCATCCTGCAGCGAGCTGCCAGATCCCATCTCGAGAACAGAGGAGCATCCTTCGGGCTCGGAGTGCCTCCGAGAGCCACACCAGGAGTGCCTCCCAGAGCCACACCAGGAGTGCCTCCGAGAGCCACACCAGGAGTGCCTCCGAGAGCCACACCAGGAGTGCCTCCGAGAGCCACACCAGGAGTGCCTCCGAGAGCCACACCAGGAGTGCCTCCGAGAGCCACACCAGGAGTGCCTCCGAGAGCCACACCAGGAGTGCCTCCGAGAGCCACGCCAGAAGTGCCTCCGAGAGCCACACCAGGAGTGCCTCCGAGAGCCACACCAGGAGTGCCTCCGAGAGCCACACCAGGAGTGCCTCCGAGAGCCACGCCAGGAGTGCCTCCGAGAGCCACACCAGGAGTGCCTCCGAGAGCCACACCAGGAGTGCCTCCGAGAGCCACACCAGGAGTGCCTCCCAGAGCCACACCAGAAGTGCCTCCGAGAGCCACACCAGGAGTGCCTCCGAGAGCCACACCAGGAGTGCCTCCGAGAGCCACACCAGGAGTGCCTCCCAGAGCCACACCAGGAGTGCCTCCCAGAGCCACACCAGGAGTGCCTCCGAGAGCCACACCAGGTCGAGGCCACACCAGGAGTGCCTCCGAGCCATGGAGTGCCTCGAGAGCCACACCAGGGTGCCTCCGAGCCACACCAGGAGTGCCTCGAGAGCCACACCAGGAGTGCCTCGAAACCACACCAAGTGCCTCCGAGCCACACCAGGAGTGCCTCGAGCCACACCAGGAGTGCCTCGAGCCACACCAGGAGTGCCTCGAGAGCCCGCCAGGAGTGCCTCCGAGCCTGCAGAGTGCCTCCAGGAGAGCCACACCAGGAGTGCCTCCCCCGAGCCCTGGGAGTGCCTCCGAGCCACACCAGGAGTGCCTCCCAGGCCACACCAGAAGTGCCTCCGAGAGCCACACCAGGAGTGCCTCCGAGAGCCACACCAGGAGTGCCTCCCAGAGCCACACCAGGAGTGCCTCCCAGAGCCACACCAGGAGTGCCTCCCAGAGCCACACCAGGAGTGCCTCCGAGAGCCACACCAGGAGTGCCTCCGAGAGCCACACCAGGAGTGCCTCCGAGAGCCACACCAGGAGTGCCTCCGAGAGCCACGCCAGAAGTGCCTCCGAGAGCCACACCAGGAGTGCCTCTCTGCCTCCGAGAGCCACACCAGGAGAGCCTCCCAGAGCCACGCCAGGAGTGCCTCCGAGAGCCACACCAGGAGTGCCTCCGAGACCCACACCAGGAGTGCCTCCGAGACCCACACCAGGAGTGCCTCCGAGACCCACGCTGGAAGTGCCTCCGAGACCCACGCCAGGAGTGCCTCCGAGAGCCACACCAGGAGTGCCTCCGAGAGCCACACCAAGAGTGCCTCCGGGAGCCACGTCAAGAGTGCCTCCGAGAGCCACGCTGGGAGTGCCTCCGAGAGCCACACTGGGAGTGCCTCCGAGAGCCACACCAGGAGTGCTCGAGAGCCACGCCAGAGTGCCTGAGAGCCACGCCAGGAGTGCCTCCGAGAGCCACGCCAGGAGTGCCTGAGAGCCACACCAGGAGTGCCTCCGAGAGCCACAGGAGTGCCTCCGAGAGCCACACCAGGGAGTGCCTCCTGAGAGCCACACCAGGAGTGCCTCCTGAGCCACACCAGGAGTGCCTCCGAGAGCCACACCAGGAGTGCCTCCGAGAGCCACGCTGGAAGTGCCTCCGAGAGCCACACCAGGAGTGCCTCCGAGAGCCACACCAGGAGTGCCTCCGAGAGCCACACCAGGAGTGCCTCCGAGAGCCACACTGGAAGTGCCTCCGAGAGCCACACCAGGAGTGCCTCCGAGAGCTAATCCAGAAGACATAGCAGTCGCAACCGGGCGTACTTACCCTAGAGTGAATCTCATTATCCATTCGCGTCATCCGCGTCATTCTGACTGCGTCGCCGTCAAGCTGCACCTTCAGGTAGAGATGCGCCGACTCGATCACCCGGCCATCCCGCAGCACAACCATCACATCCTCGTCACGGTCATTCTCGTTACCGTTATCCGCCGACTGCACCATCTTACCCATGCGCCGCACCGCCTTGTCGAAGCAGGCTTGCGCCAGCAGCGGCGGAGGGCGTTTCCACATTCCGTCCCACGTGTCCTGCAGGTCCTGGGCTCTTCTGCCAGAGCACACCACAAAGCTCTCGCGCGGGAGATACACGTCCACAGGCATGTTGTTCCTCGCGCTCACATGCCTCTTGGCCTTGCTCTTCCACACCTTGGCAACAGACCGCAACCTCCCTGGAATCGTCACCGCCTCACGTAGTGGTTGCCAGGCCCCTTCCTCCGCCAGGTGGCGGTCGCTGTGCTGGGCCGCGTCCTCGTGTCCGTCCAGATCCTTGAGACGGCTCGGGCGCAACGCGGGGATCTGCAGGTTGTGAATGATCCCATGGGCTCGTTTCCGGACCCGGCGGGCGGCGGACACGATCCGGGTCAGCCGCGTGCTGTGCTCCGGCCGTTCAGCGGGATCCACGAAGAACGAGCCGCAGAGCCGGAGGATGACCACCTCCTCCTCGGCGCACAGCACCCACAACCCGCTCCGTATGAGATCCACGTACCGCTCCGCCTCGTGGCGCGGAATGCGCAGCTTGTGGTACCGCCGCAGGTGCGACATGCCGAGAAGGAGCGAAAGCGGGTAGCCGAAGGTGAACGTGATGAGCGTGATCACCGCGAACACCATGCCGATGCGCCAGTGCTCCGTGAAGCACTCCACCGTGATGTCATTCTTCAACCTGCCAGCAACCCGCTCCCTTTCATCGCGCTGAGCGGAGTATGCTGTCTGCCGACCGACTGCGCTGAGCGCCGCGGCCCGCCTATCAGACTGTCTGGGGCCTGGCAGGCATCCCCTACGCGCCGCCGCCTCCATGCGTGGTCTCTAGTTGCTGCTGGGGCTTCCGGACACTACCTTATGGATGAGCGCGCTACTCCAGAAGGTGTCAGCGCTGACCCATGATGACCGGCGCTGACCCATGATGACCGGCGCTGACCCATGATGACCGGCGCTGACCCATGATGGCAGCGCTGACCCATGATGACAGCGCTGACCCATGATGACGTCGCTGACCCATGATGACCGGCGCTGACCCATGATGGCAGCGCTGACCCATGATGACAGCGCTGACCCATGATGACAGCGCTGACCCATGATGACCGGCGCTGACCCATGATGACCGGCGCTGACCCATGATGACCGCCGCTGACCCATGATGACCGCTTGACCGCCTGACCCATGATGGCAGCGCTGACCCATGATGACAGCGATGACCCATGATGACCGGGCGCTGACCCATGATGACCGCGCTGACCCATAATGACCGGGCGCTGACCCATGATGACCGGCGCTGACCCATGACCCATGATGACCGGGCGCTGACCCATGATGACCGGGCGCTGACCCATGATGACCGGCGCTGACCCATGATGACAGCGCATCCCATGCGCTGATGACCGGCGCTGACCCATGATGACCGGCGCTGACCCATGATGACAACGCTGACCCATGATGACAGCGGATTTGGATGAGACATGGGGAGCTCACAGCTCTTTCCCAGAGATTTGGTTGCTCTCATTGGAGAAGGCGCCACAAGGCATCTGATTGGTTGGCGCAGCTTTGGGCAGAGCGTAGGGCCCCGCCCTACCGGAGCCACAGAAACGCCTACCCTTGGAGGCCTGATTGAAACCGAGCGCCACATTGCGCCCGAGGCGTAGCTGGAGTGGCGACGCTGGTCAGGGGACTCCGCCAGGTGAGGGAGCGCCGGCGGCGTGGCTGCGGCAGCCGCACCAGTGCTGGGCTTGGAGAGTCACGTCGTCGTAGTGCACCATCTCGCAGTTGAAGAGCTGGAAGATGACCGTGGAGATGCCGGGGTGCACGAACATCATCGCGAAGAGCGCCGCCCCCGAGCACGTGGCCAACATGTTGCTCCGCCACTTCTCCTCCGTCGCCTGCACACGCGCACCCCGCCATGTCAGCAACTCGCTCCGGGTGCTCGTCAGCAACTCGTCACACGGCAACGTCATCCCTCTAGCCTGCGGCGCTGACGGTGATCCCTACACAAGTCGCGGGGCGGCCAGTGCCCCTCCACAAGCTCCCATTTCGGTGCCCACTGTACCGTTGGCCGGCCCAGTTAGGATAAACCGTTCATTCTTAACCGTGGTAATTAGTCGAATCTGACAGTGCACATACGATTCCAGAGATTAAAATACGATACAAGGTACAAAATACGATACAATACCTTCGTCGCTCTCAAGGAATCTATTCGGACCTTCCAATGTAAAAACACTGGACGGTTCATCCTAATTGGGCCGGCCCACTGCACCACGGGGTCTCAAGACTGGAGGTGTGCAGGGAAGCCGCAGCCGGTCGGGGAGAGCCGCTGCTCGCAGGGGTAGCCACGGATGCCAAGGTGGCGCGCGCGTAGCCAGCCTGGGGCTGGGGTTACTGAGAACAAGACCTGACGCAGCGCCGGGCCTCATGGGGCCTCCGGGATGCCAGGCGGCACAGTCGGTGGAGCCAGGGGAAAACACGGTGCCGGCAGACGGCCAGAGTGCTTCCGGCCAAGCGGTGGCCACCGGCGCGCTGTGCTGAGGGGGAGCCTTCGAAGCCGCGGGCACCTGCTGCCCTAAAACCCTAAACCCTAAAACCCTAAAACCCCAGCAGCGGACTGGCGGAAGCGAAGCCCCCGAGTGGGCACTGCGCAGAGAGGAAGGTGATAGGCTGGCACGGCGACGGCGGGGAGCAGCCGGCGAAGGGTGGCGCGGGCGTCGCACGCGACAAGCATGAGCGGCAGGGACGGGCTCGCCAGAGGAGGGCAGGGGGCGGTGGCGTGCACACCTCCTTCTCCTTCTTCACCACGGCATCCAGCGTGTGCCCGGCCTGCAGCTCCAAGGCCCGCAGATTGTGGCGGAACACGCGCGCCCGCTCGTTCACGATGTAGCAGTACACCGCACCGAAGAAGAGGCACAGGAACGTGGGGAGGGCCACGGATTGGGAGAAGCTGAGCCAGTAGGCGGACTGATCCACGGTGGGCGCGAAGTGGTACCCGAAGCACTCGAGGTTGAACAGGAAGCCGACGTCGAGATTGACGAAGTCTAGCCTGGCGACGAACACGTTTACTACCTCGGGGATCACCTCCTGCGGTGTCCCCCCCCAGGCCACATGAAAGCGTATCCAGAGTCAACTTTGCCACCACTGGGGGAGGATCCGATGACGATCCGACGCACCGCAGGCACCGGATCGGCCACCTCCATGCGAGACTCCATTCATGGGTGCATACGGGGCAGCAGCGAGGGGGGTGCGTACAAGGCAGGGGCCCAACCTGTGGGAAAATTGCAGCCAGCTGGCTGATCACTTGGACATACCCCAAAACCAGGGCCGCCGCGCTCTTGGCTTTCAGAATATGGATGGAGGTCGCCTGGGCCTCCCCCGTCATCACCTCGTCGATGACGCTCGCCTTCGTCCGCGACACAGTGGTGTGGACCGCGGTGCCCCGGAACACGGCGAACATGGCACCGAGCAGCAGCAAGAGCACCACCAGCCCGCACAGCGTGGTGAACATCACGAGGGTGCGGTCCTCGCACGGCACGCACCCGTCCCCCAGGATGTTCGTACGGTGGGTGGGGCTGCACGCGGCGGTGGCGGCCCCGCCGCACATCACCGCGTCCACCCCCGCGAAGGAGGTCTCGTCGCACAGCCGCAGGGCCGCCACGGAGGCGGCCCCAGCCCCGACCCGCTCAGCCCCGATGCCCTCACCCTCCTTGCCCCCCCCACACACGTTGCTGTACCCGTCGAGCACCTCGCCGTCCGCCGTCCTGGCAGTGGTGGTGCAAGCGAGGGCCAGCGGGCAGCTGTACACCCTCTCGAAGAAGCACGCGATGTCGTCTCCGCAGTACTGCGCGTTGGGCGCCACGTAGGCGCCTTGGCACACGACGAACTGGTCTCCCCCGAGGCAATGGATGGGGCACTCGCGCTCGTCCGCGGCGCAGCCGAGCGCCTTCGGGCAGTCCATGCAGCCGCTCTCATTTCCGAGGCTCATCTTCCCCGCCTCGCACGGCAAGCACATCTGATGCGCCACAGCACCTCCCCCCACCTGGGATCACAAGCATCCACCAATGGGAAGTGTGCGAGGTATCGCAAGGGGTGGCGCGACGAGTTTGGCACTACCGTCGCCAATCAGGAACAGATGGACCTCGTTCAGCTGAGCGAGCCTGCCTGCGCCCGGTCATTCACTGTGCAATAGTCATCTGTAGGCACGCTGGCGCGCCGTACCAAGCGCCTCCCATCCAAAGGCCCACCTCCTACGCTGCGCTGCGGGGGGGCGGACCGGGCGCTACATGGGAGCAATACAGCTCTGCCCACATCGTTCTTGTGGCGCCATCCGTTTTCCGTTTTCAGAAACGCGAGCACCAAAAGATCAACGAGGAGCGGCCCGCCACGTGGAGACTGAGGTAGAAACCGCGCCGGCTTCTCCACACAGCTCTCCTGCGCCGAGGCAAGGGGGGGGGACCTGGTAGGCACTAGTGTTGTCCGTGGCAACGTTGACAAGCTCCTCGCCCGGTTGGCAGTACTGGAGTGGCACCACGGTGATGCTGGAAATGACACCCTCCGGGTAGCGGCCCCCGAGGGTGGAGGTGAAGTACACCTCGCAGCGGCTTCCGGGGGCCCCGCTGATGACCAGGTCCGAGGACGCCCCGGAGAAGGTCACCACTCCTGCCTCCGCATTACGCCGCACCGCGCCCTGGGACTGCCAGCAGCCCCCCCCCTGCGCAAAGTGCATCTCCACCACGGAGGTCGAGTCGATGGTCACAACCTCCCCATTCCCATCCGTGATGCTGACTGTGATGGTCTGCTGTATGGGGAAGCCCCCCTTCTCTGCCGCCAGCACTGCGTCCACCTGCACCACTTCCCCGCCAGCTTCCCCGTCCGATGACGTCATCACCCATTCGCGAGCATCCTCACGCACAACCTGCCGTGTTCCCGAGGTGTGTGTCACGCACAACCTGCAGTGCTCCCGAGGTGTGTGTCACGCACAACCTGCAGTGTTCCCGAGGTGTGTGTCACACGCACAACCTGCAGTGCTCCCGAGGTGTGTGTCACGCACAACCTGCAGTGCTCCCGAGGTGTGTGCCACGCACAACCTGCAGTGCTCCCGAGGTGTGTGTCACGCGCAACCTGCAGTGCTCCCGAGGTGTGTGCCACGCACAACCTGCAGTGTTCCCGAGGTGTGTGTCACACGCACAACCTGCAGTGCTCCCGAGGTGTGTGTCACGCACAACCTGCAGTGCTCCCGAGGTGTGTGCCACGCACAACCTGCAGTGCTCCCGAGGTGTGTGTCACGCGCAACCTGCAGTGCTCCCGAGGTGTGTGCCACGCACAACATGCAGTGCTCCCGAGGTGTGTGTCACGCACAACCTGCAGTGTTCCCGAGGTGTGTGTCGAATCCTTCGATCCGCAGGGGGTGTATATAATACGGCGAGTATGTTTGTGGCCACGTGGCGAGCCAAGGATAAGCGCACACAACCCTCGCGGGAGTTGGTGGGTCGCCGGCGTTCGCGCACCTCGAGGTTTGCCGGCGCGGTGGCCCATCCGCCAGGCGAGCCGTACGCCGCCACGTTCCCATCCCCGGCCTCGAGCAGCGGGCAGCCCTCGCAATGCGGAGGGAAAGGCGACGCATGCAGGTTCACCGGCCGCCAGTACCCAACCACCCCACCGTTCTGTGCGGTGTTGCCGGCGTACGTCAGCGCACGCAGGTATGTGCGGTTGATCTCGAGGGGGTCCCCACCCCCCTCGATGTACAACGCGCCGCCGTTGCCGCACTCTTCTCCGAGGGAACTCGCTGCGCTGGCGGTGCACTCGCAGTCCGCGGCCACGCCGCCCGCCGTGTTGTTCACAAAATCGCACTGCGTAATGTTGGTCACCTGCCAGGCCTCCGCCGAGTTCCCGGCCTTGCCCGTGAGCGCCTGCGCCGGCGCCGTCAGGTGATCGTGGAATAGCGCCACGTGGCGCTGACACACTGACGGGCATCGAATGGTGCTTCTGGAAGTAGTGCCAGCGGCCTGGTATGACCTGCTCTGGCGTCATAACATACAGCGGGATGATCCTATATTTAAGAAAAATTTCGTGATATAATTTCCCAGGACAGGATCTACCAAAATTCAGGTTGTAAAGATTTCCACACTTGCAATAACACAGCAACCCGATTTCCCCTTGTGAGCTGCTTTTAGCCAGTTAAACGCGAACTCCTCCTCGAAAATTTGACGTACGACATTTTTGAGAGTACCGAGGTGAACAGTATGACAACACGCAACTTTTGTTCGGAGCCAATGTCCAGTCGACTAATTCATGTGTCACGGAAACCCCACAGAACCGTAAGCGGTGCTGGCACCGGGCAGCCGTTGGCAGCTGCTGTGCAAATTTTGAAGATGACCTTCTCGCTCCAAACAAAGTTTTCTAAACGTATTTTTCAGTGGATACTAGCTCTCAAACATCACTTTGTGTCACGAACATCGCTCGGATTCGATAGCGGCTCAGATGTCACTACCATTCGATCTAGCGACCGATACAGACTATACAGTATTATGAATGTCATCGCGAGTATAATTCTGTCACAAAAATTGTGTTCATAACAAAATTAACCCGTAGTATAACAGCACAATCTGTTATGACCTGCTCTGGCGTCATAACAGCACAATCTGTTATGACCTGCTATAACGCCATACCAGCGCAATCTGTTATAACCCGCTATGACGCCCTAACAGCGCATTCTGTTAAGACCTGCTCTGGCGTCATAAAAACACGATCTGTTATCACCTGCTCTGGCATCATGACAGCACGATCTGTTAGGACCTGCTATGACATCATCATCTGTGATGCCATGCGAATGCTGATACAGTGCTGGGTGCCAGGAGCATCCAGGATCCACTCCGGGCCTGCGCTCACAGCCGGCGCACTCTGCAGCGACCATCGCCATGCCCTCGCGCCGAGCCCACGCCGCTCTGCGAGCTCCGCATGAGGGACCCCACGCACGCCGTCCCCCTGCCCTCTGCGTCGCTCATCGGGAACGCGCCGCGGTACAGCTCATTCCGCTCTGCGGTCGCGGCGCTAGACTACAATTGGCGACCTGGGGTTTAGACTAAGTGTCGCCCAACTTGGGTTCCTAGCCATCGCCATCCATTCCTAGCATCTAGCCCATACGGGCCGCTTACACATACCAACCCCGGGCGTCACTCGACCCTCACAATAAGGCTCTTCTATCATTCCGCATCGTCTTTCCATGGCATCGCAATCTGAAGCGCGGCCCACCACTATTCAATGTATACAGCTGCCGAATATGCACGCGCGTTTGATCTCAGATGGATTGGCACGCGGAGGCCTGTACAAGGGGGGTGCGGCATGCTCGGCATGCGGCACCTGCGAGTTGAGTTGCAGGTACACTGCTCCACCTAAGAGAGCTGCTCCGTTGCCCCGGAACGTGGAGTGCACGAGGTCCAGGCGGCCCGCCGTGAACACTGCCCCGCCCCGCTGCGCGCTGCAGTTCACGAAGGAGGAGTTCCGGACAAGCGCAGAGCTCCTGGCGTCCACGTATCTGCGCCCCAGCGCCCCCCACAAGGTGCCCCCCCTGAGGGCGGCCTCTGGGGCAGGCAAGCGGTGTGCTCGGAGGGCGAGTGCGCGATGCACTCAGGACTCTCGGCTGACGGCATCCGACAGCGCAGGAAGTCGTTCACTCTGCCACTGCCTTTCTGCCGGGCAGGGAGGTGCAGCCGTCAGCCGGCAGCGCGCTTCAAGGGTTGAAGGGGGTGATGGCTGGAGGCCTCGTTGGAGGCCCCAGGTGCACCCCTGACCAAGCTCGCGGCGGCGGCGGGGTGATGGGCGCGGTCCGGCGTGAGGGAAGGTGTCAGTCCTACGGGAATGGTGCCACGGGACTCTCGTGCGATGATTGTGAGGCGCCGATCGGACGGTGACCATTCGGATGGTGCGGCGGCGGCGGCGGCGGCGGCGGCGGCGGGGGACGGGCTCACATTGCGGCGCCCTGGTCCACGCCGGAGTGCTGAGCCACGCGCAAGCCCGAAACCAACACCGAGGAGTCCTGCTGCACCCACAGCGCGGTGCCTGTGTTGCGGATAAAGCGCGACTCGACCAGCAAAGCAGTGGACGCCTGCGCTGCGATGATGGAGGTGGGCTGCTGCTCGCCCGAGCTGGACTCGACGAGGCCGACGTTGCCCTCGAGGTGCAAGCGCGCGAGGGTGCTCCCCCGCCAGCACATCCGGAAGAAGAACGCCGCGCCCTGCTGGGCGGAGTTGTCCTTCACGCACACGCTCTTCAGCTTGCAGTTCCGCGTGGTCACCCGCAGGGCCGCTTTGAGCTCATCCGACACCGGCGCCCCACCGCCGCTCTCGGTGAGCAACGTAGACTTCGCCTCCTGCGACAGCCGGGAATTGGTGGCGTTCCACCACAATTCTTTCATCGTCGACTGGTCCTTCTCGCTGACCCCCAGCAACGACCACGGGCCCATCGCCACCTGGGCACCCGAGTTGACCATGAGTGCGCCGCCGCTGTACGTTGCGCTATTCCCGATGAAGGTGGCCCCCGAGGCGTGCATGAAGTCGCTCGGGTTGCTGCTGTTGGCTATTTCGTCCGAGGGGCCGGAGAGGGCGATGCCACCGCCGTTGAGCGCTTTGTTGAAGGCGATGGCGGTGTTCTCCGAGAGCTGCAGGGAGCTGGCCCGCGCGCTGATGCCGCCGCCTTCGTACCCGGCCCAGTTCCCGTACACCACCGAGCCCTCCCCGAGCCACACCGCGCAGGCCATGTCGCTGACGATGCCGCCCCCCGAGTAGGTTAAGGCCACGTTGTGCATCACCGCCGCCCGCGTCACCCACAGGGTCGTCGGCCGCAGGATCGACTTCCCGCGGTTGAGGGTGATGCCGCCGCCCTCGCGGTCCGCCACGTTGCCTTCCACGGAGCTGCCCCCAGCCAGGAGCACCAGCGACCCGGCCCGGGCCATGATCCCCGCGCCGCTCCAGCAGCACACGTTCTCCCACACCCGGCTCTCCCCGAGTACCTCGAGGGTGCTGTCCTCCGCCAGGTACAGCCCGCCCCCGTTGCTGAAGGCCTGGTTGCCGTGCACGGACGACCCGTTGCTGATGGTGATCCGACACCCTTGGGTACAGTAGACACCACCTGGCATATCACGTCCACCAAACAGCCAATCACCACTTCCTCCACCACGGTCAACACGTCGCGCCTCGCGGACTGAACAACCGAAAGAGGCGCGCGACCTTGGGCGCGTGCACACCCGACCGCACGCCACGCCACGCCCTCGATGGCAGCGGAGGGCGCTGAGTGCGCGTCCCAGCGTTCAAAGCAGGGCGACAGTTCCGGGTCAAAGAAATCGACGCGGTTAAGCCCGACCCCGTAGCATTGTGTGATAGCTGCAAGATGGCTGCGGTATCCACGCACCTCCATTTGTGCACTGATTTCTCTGGATCGTCGAGTTGGCGAGATACAGATAGGCGCCGGCTTGCACCATCATGATGCCACCTGTTGCGAAATGAACTCCAGGCCAGCCCACTCCAGTGGTCACGGCGGTAAATGCCACAGATGCCATCTGGGTCAACGGCGCCGATCAACGCTCGACCCTGGCACAGCTCGGAGGCTCTTCGGTGTGTTCTGAACCGATGCATCTCAACGCGGCCGAAGCTCCCAGCCTTGGCACCGGCCACCGCTGTCTAAATCTGAAGGGACTCTGCATCGGGCAACACCACCACAAGCTGCCGGCTTCTACCCCGCCGACGGATCCGCAGGCTGCCCGTTTCGGCATCAACGGACACGATGGCAGGCCACCAGCTTCAACACTGGAATGTCTAATGAGAAATGCAACCACGTGCACGCAAGACGTGTGGCAGCTCGCGTGAGGGCATTCTTCAACCAAAGGCGCAGAAGTGCGGCTGCGTGAGCACTCCGCGCAACCCCCTCGAACGCCATACAGCCAGAAGGCCGCAGAAGGGGTTTGCCAGGACCCCGCAGAGCTGATACAGCCAGAAGGCCGCAGAAGGGGTCTGCCAGGACCCCGCAGAGCTGATACAGCCAGAAGGCCGCAGAAGGGGTCTGCCAGGACCCCGCAGAGCTGTTCACCGGCGACGAGATCGAGGCGGCCTCCAGATGCACGCAAAACTCGAAGGGAGCGTGGGACGAAAGCGGGGCGGACCTCCGTTGGCAGTGGCAGCGTTCTCCCGCAGCACGGATCCGGCCTCCAGCGTGATGGCCCCTCGGGACAGGAAGATGCCACCGCCCACGTCGCGCGCGTAGTTGCCCAGCACCTCGCTCCTGGCCAGGAGCAGGCTCGCTCCGTTTGTGAACAGCGCGATGGCTCCCCCGCGCCCGCCAGCGTTCATGTTCACGCTGCTCGACACCACTTCCACCACCGTGCCATGGATGCCTCCCCCTGCCGTGTCCGAAGGCCCACACGAAGGTGAGAGCAGCGACGCGGGCTCTCGGGCGACCAGCGCCACGTGCCAGCACTGTGAGCATAACGTCACATGCAATGTGGGGGTTGAGTCCCATCTGCGCGCACCCAACGAAGCGCATCGGGCCGAAGACTCTCATTGGACGGCCTCGACCCGCCCCGCCAGCAACAGGCGTTCTCCAAGGGGCGCATCAGTCCACGTCGGCACGCCCCGCCAGCAACAGGCGCTCTCCAAGGGCCGCATCAGTCCACACCCCACCAGGGGCGCTGTGAGAAGGGAGGTCAAGTTGCGGCAACACAGGCCGAGGGAGCCCCCTCTTCCCAGAACTCGGTGAGCACACTCCCGAGGTTTCAGCGGGAGCCGCCCACCCGCACTGTAGGGGGCAGCCTGTGGCGCACCGCCATCGACAGCGTAGTTCATGGTGACGGTGCTGTTGATGACAACGACGCGTCGGAACGATGCGATGCCTCCCCCAGCGTCTGTCGCATGGTTGCCCCACACGTGGCTGTCGCGCACCACGATCTCCACCGACGTGTCGCCATACAACCCGCCTCCCGTGCTGGCCAGGTTGCCTTCCACGCGGCACCCCTCTGTCAGGGTCACATTGCTCTGCTGCCAGGCCGCCACCCCGGCGCCTTGCCCGCTCCACGTCAGCCTGTTGCACCGCACCAACGTGGCCCGCAGGACGAGCTCGCAGGCATCCTCAATGCTCACTCCAGCACCGTGGCCGTCACTGCCCACCACCAGGTTTGCAAAAATGTCCGAGGCGACCATCTCCACGGTGCTGAGCCTGCTGATGCGGAGGGCGCCGCCCTGCACGCGCCGAGATCGCAGGGATGAGCTCCACAAGGCGGACCCCAGGGGGGGGTGCTCGAGGGCACATGGGGGCTGTGCAAGGAGCAGGGTGCAAGGAGACGCCCTCTCATCGATTTCGGCACAGCCGGCATCAGAAGAAGGGAGCGAATAAGGGAGCAGCGCGCGATCGCGGCATTCTCCACTGAGGTTTTCTCGTGAACTGAGGACCTCGTCGATGCCGCATGCATCTACATTTACTCCACAATGGGGATAGGTGAGTCACCTCCCGCAGTCGCGCAGTTAGGATTGGCTGAGAGAGGCTCAAGGGGGTGAGAGCATAGCGCCGAGGAGGGCTCGTCGGGGGGGTAGGAGGGGGGGGCAGTGACAGGCTGCCGAGAAGGAGAGCACGGCGGAAACGCTCGGATTATGGGGTGAGCATGGCGCCAAGAAGAGCTTGCGGGAAAGCAGTGGACGACTTGCCGGGCGAGAGCGCGGCGCCTAGAGAGGCTTGTGGA